>BJFM01002202.1:252284-270566 GCA_016586285.1 Arothron firmamentum | reverse complement strand
ACACACACACACACACACACACACACACACACACACACACACGCACACGCACACACAGAACAAGCGCTATATTCATGCGCCCCAGCTCGCAGTTGCAGAAACTCTCCGAAAGAGAACTTTCCCCTGAAGCTGGCTGCTGCCGAACACAATGTCATTCCAGCCCAGGGTCAACACCAGGCGAGGCGCCCGGTCCGCTCACCAAACAATGTGGAGGACGTGCGGCGTTTTTTGCGCATGGATTCTACTGTTTTTGACAGATGTCTGTGCGCAATCTCAGCGGAGGTATTTTGCCCTTTTTTAAATTAATTTAAAACGAAAGCGCTTATTTATTTTTTCTTATGAATTTGTATGTTTATTCTTCCCTCCAGACCTGTCTTCACATGCGGTGGAAATGTTACAGCAGATTCTGGAGTAATCGGGAGCCAGGGGTACCCGGGGGTTTACCCCCCAAACACCAAATGTGTGTGGAAGATCACAGTGAGTCCTGCTGCCCGAGTTCCATCACAGCACATACAAAATGACACGGTGATCCAACTTATAGCCGACTTGTTAACTCTCTAACACTATGGTGCACGTTGACTTACCCAAGCTGCCAATTTGCCTCTAAATATAGTCAGCCAGGCCAACTGAGGGCACATTTCTTTTGCTGACTTTACAGTAAACAGCCAAGTTTGTTGGTTAAGATAATCCATTTGGTGGATCAAAACCAATATTGCTTTTGTGAAATATGTTGTTAAAGTCAACAAATCCGTGAGAACCCATGTGAGAAATGGCAGCTGTGGTGAGTTATTGCTTAAAATTCTGAAAATAAAGTCAGAATTGCTGCCTTACTCCCCCCAGGTCCCCGAGGGAAAGGTGGTGGTCCTGTCATTCCGCTTTATTGACCTGGAGAGCGACAACCTGTGCCGCTATGACTACGTGGACGTTTACAGCGGTCATGTCAACGGGCAGAGGCTTGGGCGCTTCTGTGGCACGTTCAAGCCCGGCGCCTTGGTCTCCACGGGCAACAAGATGCTCCTGCAGATGGTGTCTGACGCCAACACGGCCGGCAGCGGCTTCCTGGCTGTTTTCTCTGCAGCCCACCCACATGAGAGAGGTAGGAAAAACATGCTCATCTGTGTAGCAAAGATTGCAGGGCTGGTGGTGGCTGTGGGGAAACAACCCACCCGGATCCTAATCCACGGACATGTGGGGCTGTGTCTCTGCTCTGACTTCACCCCCTGAAGTAATCTGAGACAGACGTGCTTGTCTGTGTCTTTAAAAAAGCAAATTAACGCTGAGGTCGGTGCACGGTGCCATGACACCTGGAGAGAGAGGGAGATCAGAATATTGCGTGGAGCAGAACTGTGGGCTGAAAAGGAGGAATCTGATTTCCAGCGTTTGGACCCGAGCAGGCGGATTTCTCAGCCCTTTTTCCACAGCACCGTGAGGAATTTCACACCGACAGTTTTCAGGAATTCTCCAGCAGAGGCCACGGGCCAGAAGTGGCTCCTGAAGCGTAATGAGCTGCTTCCAGTCAGCGGGGATGCAGAGTCCCATTTACTGTTTGACTGGAATTTTAATGGCGGGTTGTCCGGCTCAGAGGAGTGGACCGCTGACAATAAATGACAATGTTATGAAGCAGGCCGCCGTGTTTACGCTGGTCGTTACAAGGCCAACAGTGAGACATCATGTACCTTTTCTGTTACTTTTCAAGATTCATTAGCAACTTATGGATTTGTTGTTTCAAAACAAGGAGAGATATTTCTGATTTCTGATTCAGTATCTGAATCTGTTGCTTGACAGGAGAACGGTACTGCGGAGGGAGGCTGGACAAGCCCTCCGGGACTTTCAAAACGCCCAACTGGCCCGAGAAGGATTACCCGGCCGGGGTGACCTGCTCCTGGCATATCGTGGCACCGAAAAACCAGGTGGGCACAGTCGAAATGGAGTCCTCATCATTTGCAGGAGTAAAAGAAAAGGCTTTTAAAGCAACGCAGCTCTGAAAAACAGCCACCAAATCACAGGATAAACATGCTAGCAGAGCAAAGGTATGGAAAAGGTGGTTTACAGTAGAGAATCTGACTTGAGGCTGTGGAGGTTTGGGTTAGAAATGTACAGATGGAGAGAAAGAAAAATCTTTCCAGTTCGTCTTTGCTTGAGGCAAAGATGATATCTGCGTTGGGTGCTACCTGCAAAACAATCCGGTATCTTAAACCAGATCTGTGGTGTGGCATTGATGAACAGGCAGGAAGAAAGTGTAATGAAACTGTCCGTCAAGCCTCTGAAGCTCCTCCGTGCTGCCCCCGACGGCGCCAGTTAGCTGCCTTCCTTTTCGTTGTCCCGCCTCCTCCAGATTATTGAAGTGAAGTTTGAGAAGTTTGACGTGGAGAGAGACAACTACTGCCGCTACGACCACGTCTCCATCTTCAACGGGGCCGAAATCAACGACGCCAAGAGGATCGGCAAATACTGCGGAGACAGCCCCCCAGCGTAGGTGACTGCGTCGCAGGGAATTTACTGCGGCAAAAGCACACACCTCGTTTTCGTGGTGAGTGACCCTTTCTTTGCAGGCCGGTGTTGTCGGACGGTAACCAGCTCCTGATCCAGTTCCTGTCCGATCTCAGCCTGACCGCCGACGGCTTCATCGGACACTACAAGTTCAGACCGAAGAAGTACCCCACCACCACCACCACGGCGCCCACCACCACCACAGCGCCACTCACCACCAGGCCCATACGTAGGTAGCAGCTTTTATCCAAAACCTCTTCAAACATTTGTATTGGCTGACGCGGTGCTGGATTCTCCTGCGCACACGTGGATTTTGAAACCGAGAGACGCTTCTGATCTGCTTTTAATTGCAGATCTGGATGAGATTCACATGAAAACACTTAAATAGCTTTGAGAGCGTGGTGCGAACCGAGGCATTTGGGACTGAATGTGTCACAGCGTGACCATGTGTGCAGATCCATCTCTGCAGAAGGAATCAAAAAGAACATGAAAGTATCGACGAGTTAAAGCCGCAGCCAACAGCAGCACATGTCCAAACAAAACTCATGCATTTCCTCACATACCACAAGTCCATATAGACCGTGGGCATGTGACTGCGTCCACAATCTCAACATCGCATCCCCACTTACAGCCCCCCCCCCCCACTGTAGCTTCTCAGTCTCCTCTCTATGATGCCAGATTCGCACCGTGCACTGTGATTGGCTCATCATTTTAGTACCTGCAACATCAATATCAGTCTGAATCTAAGAGTTTGCGTGTGTGTGTGTGTGTGTGCGTGTGTGTCTGCAGCTCTGAAGTACTCTGTCGCCCTGTGCCAGCAGAAATGCAAAAGGCGAGGAACACTTGAGAGCAACTACTGCTCCAGCAATTTTGGTAAGAACGTTGGCGCACGTTACTGTGTGAGCGCTAAATCTGCTAATGTTTCCTTTTATTGGTTATAGTTCCTCTTACATGTTTATGGTAATAAATCATGCACAGTGCAGATTTCTTTTCTGAAAATTCTCCCCTAACGAGCGGGCGACCGCCAGTGTCTGTGTCTCTGTTCATCTCAAAGGCGTCCTTGATAGCTTACAGGAAGTAAAGTCGTGAATAGAGCAGGACACTGTTTCCTCCAGGGTAAACACACGCACGCTGCAGGTACACGGCTCAGAGACTAGACGTGTTGATTCAGTCTTCGGGCTGCTCTCTGCGGTGTTTTCCTCCAGGAGACGTTAACCGCGCGTGCTCGGCCAGTCTTCCAAAGAATTCACTTGGAAAAAAAAACCAAACTCCTTTGATGTGGCTGCACACAAGTGGCAAGACAGCCAACGGTCCAATCTGGAGCCTTGGAAAGAGAAAAGCAGCTCACTGGTTTGCATCCCTGATGTAGCAGGAAATGAAAGAGTAAAGGTTCGGTGTATCAGATAAAAGAATCAGAGTCCCGTCTCCACTTTAAGCCAACTCTCCTAGTGGGGACTGACGAGAGAAAAAGCTCTAGAGACGCAGGTAGACTAAGCAGGAAATGACTGGAGCTTCACCCAGTGGCCTTTTGACCTTTGCACAGTAAAGCTGGGAGACAAAATTATCACAGTGTAGAATTGGTTCGTTTGCTAAAGAGCTACTTGCTGCAAATCCGTGACCCAAAAAAACAAAACAAAACAAAAAAACACTCAAAGTGTGAACACTGGCAGCCTGAAAGGAAATGCCAATAATTCATCTCGACTTCTTTACAGCCAGGCAGATCTTCACAGATCAAGAGCTGAAAAACAGGACCACAGACTTTTTGGATAAATCAGACTGTGACAGATTGTGTAAAAAGTGAATGTACAGTTTACATTCCAAATACTTGCTATAAATTTGCCCTCAAATATCCTTGAGGACCTTTTGATTTAAAAATGAAAACATGCCTTTTTACTGCGGTTTTAAAGAGCTAACTCCTGTCTGTGTGTGACAGTGATCACCGGCACCGTCATTACCGCGGTGATGAGAGGAGGCAGCATGTACGCCACCGTCTCCATCATCAACGTGTACAAAGAAGGCAGCCTGGCCATCCAGCAGGCGGGGAAGACCATGAGCACCAAGATCGTCATCCTCTGCAAGAAGTGTCCCTTCATCAGGAGAGGTGAGGCTCATTAGCGCTGCGTTTTTGTTAAAACAGGCGCTCGTTATCGAAATAATCATGAGTCTGCAGCCGCCGGTTGACTGTTTTTGCTGACCCCTGGCTTTGAGTTTGCCCCCTCTGAGCCTACCAACCCTTCCAGTTGGTAGAGCCCGTCCCTGAAACTGCGAGGCGAGCAGCACAACTCACTGTCCAAACAGTCACAGACATGTCGAACCTGTCTGTGTGCAGGCTGGTGTGATACAGACCTGCCCTGCTGAGATTCTCACGTCTGGCCTCCCTGAATGTCTCTGCCGTTTCCGCCACTGCATTCAGGTTTGTTTTTGTGTGACCTCACCAGGTTTGAACTACATCTTCACGGGCCAGGTGGACGAGGACGGCCGCGGCAAGATCGCCCCGCACCACTTCGTCATGGCGTTCAAGACCAAGAACCAGAAGGGGCTGAACGTCCTGAAAAACAAGCAGTGCTGAACCTCCAGTAGCTCCTGATGGGAGCGATCGAGGGAAAGATCTGGAGCGTTGCACCAGACGCACATCTGGAGGTAAAGATGTCAAATCCTCCACATTTATCTCCATTCAACACAGATGTGAAATGCTTCCAGGATCAAACATCTGTTTTGACATCCCATGATTGCACTATTCATTCCAATAAAATTCAGATTCTACTCCTTGGTCCCCTCTGAGGCTTAGCGTGCCTTTTTATTGAGTTAGATCATCTAGATCTGCCTTTAGGCGTAACAAACCGAGTAAAATCTTAACTTTGGTCATCTAGAAGTGGTGGAAAAAGTGCAATATTTAAATTATACAAAGTTTTTGAAATTTTTATGCTGGTTTGATGTGAAAATAGGCTCTTTCTTCCAGCTTGTCTGTCAACAAGCTGGAGGAAACAGCCCAAGCACGGCTATCAGTGTTCTTCCTCTAACTCAATCTATTTTTTAAAAGCCAGGTATGAAAAGAGAAGTATTTTTAATCGAAAAGTTTGTGAATGTTATTTATATTTTTTTTTCTGGTTGAATAAAAAGAATAAGATTTTCCATTCCTTTGTCTGTGTCCGTGCGAGCGTTCCGGTCTGGAGCCGTGATAATTACGTAATTGTTTTGGGCTTTTTGGGCCTGGGAGGAAGACTTTTCCACAGTTGGACGACTTCGAGCACTTACGCAATGAAACCCCTGGATGGTCAGATAAATCATGAGATTTTATTATTTTTCCTCTGAAAACAGTGGCTATCTTTATTTACAAAAAGGCAGGATAGCTGAATGATACTTAAGGAGCCTGAGATGGAGGCTTTGGTGGAGAATAAGTATGCTTTTGTTTAAGTTCAGGGTTAAAAATGTAACTCAGTGACTCAAAGAGGTTGAGTTTATCACATGCTGGGGTCACGCCGAACAGAGGTGAGAAGGGGGAGAGAAAACGAGTCTTTTCCTTCAGCTCCTCGGGTAGAACATGGCGTATTTGGAGGTCCGGAACCCCAGCAGGTCCCTCATCTCGTTGCGAAACTTGGAGAGGTCCTGACGCAGGTCGTTCAGGTTCTCCACCGTGGCCTGGTCGGTGCTCTGCATCTTCTGACGCGTGGACGTCAGGTAGCGGTGCACCAGGCAGCACATGATCTTCTGGTAGTTCTCGTCGCGTTTCTGCTTGAGGTTCTTCCACTCCTGGGGTGGAAAGTAGAGCAGATGAAAGGAATTGAAATGAAACGGAGCCATCTTTGGGCAGCAGAAGTGATCTTTCTCACCTTGAGGCTGTTTTGCCTCTTGACCTTGCCCTTGGAGGTGTGGGAACAGATCCACTTGCTCATGCTGGTCAGCAGGTAGCAGACGGTCTTTGGAGATGGGATGATGTTGAACGGCGGCGGCAGCGTGCACTTGTCGTCAAAGTAGCTCAGCCAGAGTTTGGCCCGGGCGAACTTCCACTCCTTATCCTCATGGTTCTGCGGAGAGAAGGTTGGCAAAGTGAGACGGTTCTGTGACGGCTCCTCGGCCCAAAGAAGGTCGCTCTTACGGCGATCTGCCTGAAGCTCTTGTGCAGCATGGCCACCAGCAGCTTGGTCAGCACGATGACCACCACGATGTTGTAGGTACCGATGATCATGGCGCCCACGAAGGAGCGCAGCTCTTCCGTGTAGCTGATGCGGGTGACAAAGAGCGCAACGTGGGCCAGGGAGAAGATGTACCAGAATAAGGCGTAGCAGGTCCCCATAAACCTATGAAAAAAAAGAAAGGCATACATTTATTTGCAATAAAAGAATTCAAATGCTAACAGAGAGTTTGCTGCCCCGTACGTGTGGAAGGCGTCGTTGCTCTGCTGCTGGCAGAAGATGCCCTCGCAGTCTTTGGACGGGTTCTTGTCGGGGTCTTTCTGGTCCTTCCCGTACAGCTGGGTGAGCCCGATTGTGAAAGAGAACAACACCAGCAGGAAGAGGCCCAGAAACTTCCCAAACTCCTGCAGCATCTGACCCATAGAGATCTAGAGCGGACAGAAAAGCCATTTTATTTTACTCACTATTTTCCCAACTCTATCTATATTCCTATTTATTCACAGGCTTTAGGTTTTAAGACCATTCAAGTGCTTTTTATTTAACATTGCAGCAAATCCATAGCCCCATTCCTCTTTGAGTGGTGTTTTTTAAGGATGTGCTGGTGCACCTTTCCCCATGATTGGATGACAAATAGGAAAAAAGCTGAAATATTCTGGCAGCGTGGGCTCCTCTCAGCCTTGTTTATGAGGAGGAGACACAAACATGGAATAAATTAGGGGGAGAGAAGACAGAGTAAGTCTTGGAAAACTCCTATTTATGAAACTGAGTGGCTTATCTGTTTACTGGAGATGCTCGGAAAAACACTTGAAACACAGTTGCCAGTGTAGAAGATGACCAGTTCCCAGTAAACTGGGAATGACCGCTGCGACTGAGGCGGCTTGTTTAAGGAGAAGGGCCCGTCTATTAGGTTGGGTCATTCTCTCGTGAGGGCTAACGGCCTCGTGCAGTCCTCAGAGACGGCTGATTTAGCAGCCAGGGGGGTGGCCGCCCAGACAGGTAGCCGATCTAAGCTTCTGTACAAACACAGCAGGAATGCAGGAGGTCCAGAGCTCCGGACCCTGTCTGCAATCACAGCTGACGCGTTTAGATACAGAAACTCTGAAACAGACGGGTGCCTGAAGGTTTATTAAGCTATTTCAGATTTGCTGTTTTCTGTGTCTATGCTGGAACGTTATGAGCTGAGCGCGTCTGGGGTCACTGGGGGGTGAGAGTGCATGTCCGCAGACACATACTCACACATCTTAGTCACCGTTTCCGATCTCTGTGGTGGAGACAGAGCAGAAACCTGAGCTGGCCTCAGGAAGAAATGAAATCAAAGAGGTTTGCATTACCACAGCCTCCATGTTAGTGTGTGTGTGTGTGTGGGTGGGGTGTGTGTGTGTGTGTGTGTGTGTGTGTGTGTGTGGGTGGGTGGGGTGTGTGTGTGTGTGTGTGGGGGGGGCTCGTCTGAGTGCAGCTGGATCGCACGTATTACGGGAGCTTGGAAATGTGTGGGCGCCTGTGCATTAGTCAGGAGGTGTGTCTGCCGCGTGAGCCACATCTAATCGCTTTTTCCGGCCCGCCAAGCCAGGCGGTGATGTCGCAAAGCGGGGGAGGTAAAGAAAATAAAAAAACAAAGAGGAGCGAGAGGAAACAAGGGAGGAAGAGTGAGAACCAAGGAACAATACAGGAAGCTGCAACTTAAAGGTGCTGGAGAGGGATCAGTGGTGTACCGCAGCAGAGTAATAACAGGAAGGAAGCCTAAAAACTGCATTAGCTCGTCTGCATACCTTTACGTAATGAGGCTGAACAGGAAAGAGTTGAGATTCTGCTGAGAGAAAATCACACTTGGCCTGCTCTCCACCACCACCACCACCCTTTTCTCTCTGCCAGATGGCTCAACGCAGCACAGCATCATAATGTAATAAAACGGCAGCGCTCAAGTGGTTGAATCCTGAGCAGAAGTTACGCAAACTTTGCGTGCACACATGCGGGTGGTTAGGAGGGCTTGTTTCAGTCCAAGAACGTGTTTTTTCATACGGCAAGAATTTTCTTCTGATTTGAACGACCAAAACACTTTCACTTTTTGTCTCAGAGGAAAAACATAAGTGAAGTGATAATTAAGTAGTAACGAATTAAGTTGTCAGTAAATCGGATTTAATTTTCAGGTTTGTTTTAAAAAAAAATAGTTCAATTAGTTTAATTGGGTTTGAGAGTTTGTATTCAAGCGGAGACAGCGAACCCTGGTGGCGAACTGGCAGTAAAGCAGCCGTGAATCCCAGAACTGCAGCTTGTCACTGTTTCAGTTTGAGAGTGTTCCTACCTGGAGTGGTCCCAGTATGGAGCTGGTGGTGTACATGAAGAAGAGCCGTAAGTAACTCAGCACATTTGCAAAAGCAAACAGGCCCTCGGCGACCAGAATGGGATGGAAGGCATCCCAGTTTTTCCTATCTGTGTCCCCCGCACCTTTAAACTGGAAAGCAAACAACGAGACTGAGACTTTACAGTTAGTCCAGAGAAATTATGCACGCGTCACTACCTTGCTATGAGCGACTATCTTGAGGGCGAAGGTGGCAAGGTAAAGGGAATTCATCACGAAGCCTAGCTGGTTCCTGGACTCCTCCAGAAAATCCTCCAGCCCCTGGTACCACAAACGCTTCACGTCTGACCACACCATCCCTGGAACATACCGTTACCACACGCCTCAGCTGCAGGAGCGAGGTCAGGTTTATTTCAATATAAAAATCATCGTCCCTCTCTGCAGCTGAGCGAGGAATAAAAGCAGGAGTGACGGCTCCACTCTGGCTTAAAGTCACTCATCAGTCACCAGTTGCCATGGTTTCAAAGGCTAGTATGCAGAGGTTAGAGAAAATTGTCTGGTGAGTCAGATATTTCATCAAGGTTATTCACTCACATTCACTGACGCACACACACACACACACACATGCAGACACACACTAATGGATTGTGAAAGCTTCACACTCAGCGTTGGGGTTAGTGTTAGCTGCCTGGGGCTGTATAGGAATATTATATTTAATTTGAATTCTCTTGATTTTCGTGTATTTGTTGCTTGAATTTTTAAGGAACCTCTCTCACTCTAGTGGGCAGAAGGGGAACGGCCTCATCCTGCAGTAATAACCTCTGTCACTCCTGTTAGACAACTATTGATGATGGTTTATCGATATGCTGACGAAAGCTGGCTTGATGGACTGCGGCTGGAGAGCTGCTGCATGCGCCCGAGGCAGAAGGCCATTAAAGTAACCGAATGCTAATGGCGGAGAGGCCCGGTCCCCAGAGAGCCGCCGGTGGGTTGTGACAATTCAGCCTGGTATGGATTCCTACTGTGTGTGTCTGGGCCGGGTCCAGCACTCAGACGGGCCACGCGGGAGGAACAAAAAGCTGCGGTTTCTCGTCTGTGTAGCTTGATTACAAGCAGAACTGATTGATTAAGCGCTGTCTAGCTAGATGGGCTTTCTGTCATTTAGCACATAAAAAGCTGTTTGTCATGATGGGCATGATAGGATTAAGGATACAGGATGCTGGACTTAATCCAAACCATAACAGGAACTTCTCATTTCCATTCCACTATGCAGCGTCTTACTATTCAATTTTAGTGTGTATTATTAGATTTTTCCTCCACTTCAGCTTTCTTGCATCCATTAAGAGATGAATGATTATTCAGAAGAAATTGGCTGTCTAAAGCTCTGAAACACACATTCTGATTGCTGTTTGCTTTGAACGTTGCAGATATAAATGTTATTTACTGCGAGAATGTGAGGAGGAGGAGGAGGAAGAGGAGGTGGAGAGGGAGCGCTGACCTATGATCCAGAGGATGAGCAGGTAATCAATCATCCCCAGCGGGGGGCCCATGTTGTTTTTTTTGCTCTCGTTGTACACCAAAGAGTAGAGGTTGAGCAGCAGCAGGAACGTCAGGTAGGAGGCGCTGTGGATGATGAATTTGACGAAGGGCGTGTGGATGAGCTGGCCCATGCGGGAGCGAGGCACCAGGAGGTAGCAGACGGAGAGCAGCGGCCACAGCACGGCCACGCTCAGCACCGTGGCCATCTTCAGGCAGGTGTGCTTGCGCCGGTAGCTCGCCGTCTCGCCGAACCAGACGGTGTTGAGGAACTGCTGACAGTTTGACTGGGCCACGAACTGGAGGAGAACAGGAGACATGGTAGAGAGACGAGAGGTCTATATGTTAAAGGAACAGGAGGGACAGCTACCTCCTTTTGGTTGTACTTGATGGCGAGCTTCAGCCGGCTCAGGTTCATGCGCTCCTCCAGGAGGCCTCTCTTGTCAACATGGTCCTCGCTGGACGTGTGGTTGAGGATCACCTCCAGCTCTCGAGAGTTCCGAGCCTGCGCTAGCAGGTCCTTGGCAAACATCTTGCACTGCTTTGCCAACTCCTCATAGTCGTTCCTAAAGCAGGAGAGAGAAAGTCATGCAAACATCGTGTGAACCTGCATGTCTGCAGCTACATTTAGATTGATGGCAATCGTACCTGAACTCCACCTCAACTAGGCTGAGCTCCTTCAGGTCCGCACTCAGCTCGAAAGCTCGAAGTATTGGATCTTCCTCAGTCAGCATGATCAGGGACGGGCTAGCGAGGCAGCGGTAGATGTCCAGGCGAAACCTGACCAGAGGAGCCGTGGAAGCAAATGTAATGAAAGAGCTGTGCAGGTGGACGAATGTCCAAATAAAAGACCAGGTCTACTGTTGCTGGTTTATTCATCCGTTCTTTGCCTCTCCTGTTGCCAGTGAAACCGCCAGCTGATTCACTTACCTAACACGTGTGGGAGGCTAAAGGGAGAATTAGAAACCTGGCAGAAAAGATCTGCACAATCTCATCTGCAGATCTGAGATCTATCGAAAACGTGACTCAGAGCTGGCAGAGACGCTGCAGGAGCGGGGCCTAGGCTTCCCCTTAAATGGCCAGAAACAGAACAAGAGAACCGCTCGGCCCGCAGACTCGCTGACAGCTATCACGAAAACAAGGCGCGAGGCCGTTTCACCTTTGCCGGAGGCTTAGCTTGACGCAGCAGCTGATTCATGGCCGCTCTCGCATACCTGAGCGTCCTCAGCATAATCACCTGCAAGCTGGCAACGTGAAATCTGCAGGAGCTGGGTGTGTGAGGACCTCAGCTCAGAAGGGTCTTTACAGTTCCTGCCTCTGAGGGGCCCGCTCTACCTGGAATGCCGCAGGCTGTCCTTCTTGTTTTTAGCGTTGCAGAGGGTGCACTCGCATCCGACGGCGTGGGGCCGCGGCAGCGAGATGTCCTGCTTCAGCAGCATGGTCAGGATCTCGTAGTTGTTCCTATGGGCGGCCAGGATGACGGGGGCCACGTCCATGGTGGTGGAGTACTCCGGGTTCTGGATCCTCTGCATCAGTTTCTGCAACAGAACCGCTTCAGTCAGCGTGCGCGGGGAAAAGACAACACGGGAACCGGTTTGGGAATATGAGAACACTGACAGCGATGGAGGGCTTGGAGGACCGCCGGGGCCTGTGGTTGAGGAGGATGTCCACCGCCCCCACCACCTCGGAGTCAATGGCCACCAACAGGGCATCTGTGGCCTGTGGAGAAGAACAGGGAGAGCTGGATGCAGCAATGACGCAAAGATCACCGGCCCGGTGCACCTTCTAGCCAGCTGCCCTTTGTCACCTGGCAACCGTGGTCCAGCAGCAGCTGCAGAATGTCCAGGTTCTCGTTCTCGATGGCGATGGTGATGGCGTCGCGGCCCAGCACGTCCACGCAGTTGATGTTGAGCTCGCCGTTGCGGTTCTCCTCCAGCAGCTTCTTCACCATGTAGTAGTCCCCTGGGAGGAACGAGCGCTTAGCACAACCTGGCACCAAACATGCTGGGAACAAGTGGTCCTCCCAGTTCAGAACACACACACACACACACACACACATGCATCTCCCTGATCTGCTATCACGGTCCCCCTCCCATCTGAGGAGCCACTGGATCCGGGTCATGTCACCTGACTTTGTTTGCACTGGTTTTGCTGGGAGACGTTGGGACTGGAGACCAGATGACCCACACACACTGCTTGGTGCATCTTACATGGTCAGATGTAATAATATGAATCAAAATCAAACCTTTCTCGCAGGCCAGGAGGAAGAGCTTCTCGTCCAGCGTCGTCTCCTCCTTAACCTCCCTCACGTCTTTCAAGGCCAGATATTTATCCGGGGAGGAGGCGTCGGTGCCCTGATAGAGAGCTGCCATTACGACGGAGAGCGAGTACGGCCAAACACTGATGTGCATCCCACTAGGAAGCGGCGACCATTACACAAGAAAGCCCGCCGTGTGGGGTGACATTGGTGGAATTCCTGGGTTTTTTTCAATCGTGTCGCGGCGCAGCAGACAGATTCAAAGCGATGCGACATCTAACTGGCTTCAGTACGCGTAGTTATCGGCGCATCTCTGCGCGTAAACAGCAAAAATAATCTACTTTGACCGGTTGCGTCGTGCTAGAAACGCACCAAAGATGGAGTGCACGGCTACATAATAGCTGCTAAAGCTCAGAAATGGAGTTTTTGCTCGCAGCACCAGCTCCTGAGGGTCGCTTTCGGTCCTGATGGTGCTGACGAAACGCGCACTGCGCATGAGTTCTCCAGCTTCCCGTGCGTTTCACAGGCGCAAAGACGTCGTGCGCGCTGGTTACATAACAGGAGCGCTTGGCTTTGCCCAGTCTCAGATTCTTGACTCAAATCCAGATTCTTCAATCGGATTATTTATTTTTAGGATGTGTTTGGCTGTTCGATGGCGTTGGCATCACAAAACGTCACAGTTTCCCTTCGGGGCCTAGTTGTCAGCAGCCTGGAGGCTTTACGTGCTGATGTAACTGGCCAGGTATGGCTGAAATTTACAACAAAGACATTGAAAAGAGGAGGAGAGAGATCATTGGATTTCGCTGAAGCAGTTGATCGGGGCTCTAAAATTAAGAATGTAAAGGAAACATAGTCGACAGTTTCTCATTATAGAACTATTTATTATATAATATCAGTAGATTTCGACAAATGAATAAATAATTTAAAAGCAATCTCTTGTCTTTTGGTTTCAGGAGTGTATTCAGACTCTCCAGTAGGGGGCAGTGTATACAAAGGTTTTGCTATTTAAATACCTGCTTTGGGTCAGTAAAGGGAGCATGTTTGGAATAAAGATACAAGCATATACGCTTATTTACAGGCCAATGAGTGTCACTATTCCACACAAATCCCCTAATCCAGTCTTAATCTCGTGTTTTTTATCTGTCCTGACCCAAACATGTGCTGCTGAATATCTCTGTGAAGGTTCTCTTTCGTCCAGGTCATAGTTGTCCAAGGTTAGATCTTTGTAGGCAACTGGACTTAGAAAGGTTGATCTTGAAGACGATTCTCCTTCTCTCCAGAAGGCTTCTTCAGTTCTAAATTAGTTGGCAACAGATCTTGAAAGTATAGCCCTTGTGGACCATTAGTGTGCTAATGATCTGGGTGGTCACCTGAGAGTCGTTGACAACGAGTCAACCTGAGTCAACGACTCAACGAGTCCAGTTGCCTACAAAGATCTAACCTTGGCTGCTGAATAACGTTTAAAATCTGTAATTAAACAATCTCAGATTAAAAAAAAAAAAGATTTGGGGGTGTAGAAAATATACAACCAAAGCGACATCACAAAACAGATTGTATGGACACAGCAAACTTCCCATCAGGGGTCGCAGGGCCTTTGGGGCCATTGAGTTGCTGGAGTATAATCCCCCAGACGGGGAAGCCTCTTATGGCTCTCAATCTGGACACCATGTGGTTTCATGTGTTTGAGCACATGCTTTTACCCGCCTCTCAAACCATGTCAGATGTCACATCATCACAGACGCTGCCAACATCCATAACGTCATGTGAGTCCAACACTTCAGCACGAAAAACGCGAAATTATTCAGCGGTCGAGACGTAAATAACAAAAGACCCGCATCAGTCCCGCAAATGATCGCGTGAAAACACACTTTCAAGGATGCAGATGGTGATGTAGTCCCCAAAAACACAACTAGGACCATTTCCCTCTGTCAACCATGGCTGTGAACTGTGGCCGCCCGGATGGAGCCCGCAGCGGCGTCACGGACGCCAGCAGGGTCCAATAGCGCAGCGCGCCGGCGCACGAAGGCGGCGACGCGGACCAATAGCGCACCGGAGTGGGAGGGCCTCTGCCTTCCCATTCTGATTCAATCCATCCAGTCTGGACGAGCAGAGAGCAGGAAGAACACGGGCACTGAGATATTCCAGCCCGCGTTACTGTGGATGCTGGACCGTCCACTCCTCTGCTACGGAGAATGAAAGAGTTCCGTGCGCGCCGCCGCTTCGCCGGTCGCGCTGACGGGATGGTTTAATTCAGCGTTACGGGGATGCATCGTTTGGCAAACACGCAGGGATGCCTCGGCTGGACAAACAGGGCGTCTGTTGCAACGATGAAGGCTCCTTCCTTTTTGTTTTGAAGGCGGGCCACCCACTGAACCACTGCGGCGTTCGCGATGGGCGACTCAAACGCTGCTCTCACCCGCAGTTCCCATGAAGACCATTGCGCAGTGCAGTGAAAATCGTGCCGGGGTTGTCGAATATTACCTAATAATAAGCTGGTGCTCTGCTGGGGGAATAACGGCTCCCAGTGCTGGCGTGTGCGCGTTCTCCCGAGCGTGTCGTGGCACAGTCGATGTAAAGAGCTTCGAGTGGTGAGAGCCACTCAAAGGACCCAGATGAGAGGCAAACAACACCATCAACCCCTGAAGTTGACAGCACCCTGGGAAAAGGATGCTGGCTTCGGGAGGAAGCTCAAAACCTACAGGAACCATACCAAGATAATAGCACAGCCCGGGATCGTGATGAAGGTCCTCCGCAGGAAGAGGATTGTTTTATTTATGGCCTATTTCTTGCTGCTGGTGCTCACTATGCTCAACCTGGCCAACTACAAATGGACTAAAGAGCCGCAGCAGTGCAACCACCAGATGCGGAGCACCACGTACCAGAGCAGGTCTGACATTCGCTTCTTGTACAGGCCCTCGCTGGCTAAGAAGAGGCAGCTGATCTACGTTCTGACCACCTGGAGGTCAGGCTCGTCCTTCTTCGGCGAGCTCTTCAACCAAAACCCCGAAGTGTTCTTCCTGTACGAGCCCATGTGGCACATCTGGCAGAAACTGTACCCCGGCGACGCCGTGTCTCTGCAAGGGGCTGCGCGGGACATGCTCAGCTCCTTGTACCGCTGCGATCTGTCTGTGTTCCAACTTTACAACAGCCCCGGGGGCAAGAATTTCACCTCCCTGGGATTATTTGGGGCCACCCTAAATAAAGTGGTGTGTTCATATCCCCTCTGCTCGGCCTACAGGAAGGAGGTGGTGGGGATGGTGGATGATAAGGTGTGTAAAAAGTGCCCCCCGCAGAGCCTTAGACTTTTAGAGGAGGAGTGTCTGAAATATAACACCATAGTCATTAAAGGGGTACGCATTCTGGACGTCACTGTGCTGGCCCCCCTCATGGAGGATCCTTCTTTAGATCTGAAGGTGATACACTTGGTCAGGGACCCCCGGGCCGTGGCCAACTCCAGGATTAAATCCAGACACGGCTTGATCAGGGAGAACTTGCAGGTGGTCCGCAGCAGGGATCCGAAACTCAGACGGATACCGTTCGTGGATCCGGGGCACAAGGCCAACAAGAAGGACGGCTCCGACTACCACTCCATCGGAGCCATGGAAGTCATCTGCGACCGCACCTCCAGGACTTTAAGGACCGCCTTGAACCCGCCCAGCTGGCTGAAGGGGAAATACATGGCGGTCCGCTACGAGGACCTGGTCGACAACCCGGTCAAGACCTTGCGGGGCATCTACCGCTTCGCCAACCTGACCTCCAACCACGACATCGAGTCGTTCGCACTGAACATGACCAGCGGCTCCAGCTCGTCCTCGAAGCCGTTCATCGTCTCGTCCAGGAACGCCACGCAGGCGGCCAGCGCGTGGAGGACGGTCCTCAGCATCCAGCAGATCAAACAAGTGGAGGACTACTGCCACCACGCCATGTCCGTCCTGGGCTACGAGAGGGTCAGGACAGCCGGGGAGGCCAAGGACCTAAGCAAATCACTGCTGACGCGTTCCCGACTGTGAACACCAAAGACCTTTGAAGTAAATGTCCATTTTGCATCGAGTGCCGTTTCCTCTTATCGTGGAATTAAAGCTTTATTTTGAATCGGTGTTGGAGGAGCTCCACTGGCCACACATGGAATGTATCATGTTTCCCTCAGATCAGTTACAGTGTTGTCTGAAGGGGCCGCTCCTACTTTTTTTTTTTTTAAACCTGAAAATTGGATGTTTGACAATGAAAAGCCTGTGAACAAGGACCAAATTAGCAGCAACAAAACGGCATCTGTACAATTGACATATGTTGTTAGGATGACAGTACATAGTGGATGTTTTGCAGTTATTTTTGAATGTTTAAACCTTAAGATAATTGTTCTTTTCCGGTCTCCATACTGTCCGTAAAAGTGAAAATAGTGGAAAACAAAACGACGACAACAAAAAAAAAAAAGAACAACTATCACCCGGTTTTAAAAGAGTTCTCATTGTTCATGTTTATTTGTACGATTTGGTCAGAGACAATCAATAAATGGGTCCGTTGATGTGCCATAAGTGTGTTGAGTAGGCTGCAGGAAATGTTTGATTTCTATCACCGAGGATGATATCGCACGCTGTGGACTATGTCGCGGCTCCTGAGCTTGAAGAAGTCCGTTTCCGTGTCCCTGTATGTTTACAACTGCTTGCTCTTATAGACAAAAAAAAAAAAAAAAAAAGACTGATTAAACATCACAGTTAACATGACGCTTCATGCATCTGTGCTGAAGGAGTCACACTGCTGTATATGTCATGTACAGGAAAAAAAATCATGGTGATAATAAAAGCTGGGCAGGTGGTTCCAGAAGTCTGGTGTATGAGGGAACATTTCCAAAAAAAACCCAAAAAAAGCAGCTAAACGTGGGGTCTGTTTGGCTGTGCGTGATTCCTCTGGAAGCAAGTGAACATCTGGATTCACATCAGTGTGAATCTGCTTCTCCTTTGCTTTCCCTGCTGCCCGGAAAGCCATGGAACATTTTTGAAAGGCTTCTTTTGTCATCCCCAAAAAATACGACTCCCTCTGGTCTCTCATTCATCAGAAAGTCCTCAAGGGACCATTAGGCACTCAATGTATAATAGAAATCAGGATTTGAATAATTAAATGCAGTGTAAGTCTATCAAATTACATGAATAGAAACAGAAAAATCTGAAAATGGCGACAGATTTTACAGACTTCCTACGTTTCCGGTTCTTTTTATGTACAAAATGAGCAGCTGCGTCTAAAAAAAGGCTATGACACAATGTTCTGATGCTGTGCTTGTGTTGTGTTTAAAGCGAGTAACTTTAAATCTCAAAATCTCTGAATCACATCTAGGGCTGTTGCTGACATCCCAGCCTGTCTTTTTCTGCCAAGCTGACCTATTACGCTGGCGTAAACAACCCATCCGATTACAGCGTAACAGCAAGACAAGCGAGGTGCTCCACTCATGCATTCATGGGCTCACCCTGGAAAAAATTCCCCCGGTCTCAAGGACAATGGATTTTTAATATGAGCACAACAGTTCACCCATTCACAAGCGCTAATCGTCACACACGTTGATATTCTACACACGG
>BJFM01002202.1:230011-240174 GCA_016586285.1 Arothron firmamentum | reverse complement strand
CCCCCCCCCCCCCCCCACATACACACATGTCTTCATTTCCCCCCCACGTGCACACACGGAGGATCAGAGATTGAGATGTACTTCCCATCCCTGCCTCCACGTCGCTCTGCAGTCTGACCACCAGAGTCCCATCAGAGCCCTCGTTACCGATGACCTCCTCGCCCCCACGACTCCTGTACGCGACAGTATTGTTTGCCTGCCGGTGGAGCGAAAATTTGTGTGTGTTTGCATCTCATCATCTGTTTTATCACTCCTACTTGTGTGTAGATCCTCTTTCAGCTTCCAGACACCTGCGAGAGGATGCACACTGACCAAATTAACATTTTCAGCACAATAAACACTTTCTGTAGACAAAAATAAAAAGGTGTTTTCACAGTAACGTTCAGCTGCTGTGCACTTAAAAACACACAGACACACAAACACACACTGTGGATGTTTTTATTGCCCCGATGCTCCTCTAGCCTCTCTGCATTGACGTCATATCCATTAGACCGTGCCTCTGGGCTTTTTCAGTGGAAGACTCAAGTGTACAAGACCCCTGTCGAGAGTCAATCACTGCTCTCTCCGTATTGGCTGATCTGACAGACGTGGTTACCGTGGCAATTACTCAGTCTCTCTGCACACTGCTGCCACTGTGAAAGCAGTGTACACACACACACACACACACACCTCTGTTTATAGATGAGCACATGCAAACTTGGCTATCGACTCACTCGGGACAGTTGCTAGTTGAGATGGAGGAGGAATATCTGTATCCGGCTCCACTGAGACCAACCCTGGTGGGCTAATGTGGAGAGATAATGTTTCAGCATCAGAATCATAATTTCCTGGCGTCCTCACATCTCATTTTTAATAATTAAAACACCGCTTGATGAACTCTGAGCTAGGATCCAGCACCTCTGTCTCAGCAACAACATCCACAGAAAAACAAGCCTCTCTTCCCTCCATGAATATAAAATGACTGCAAAGTACACACCAAATATAGACTTTGCAAAACTGCAGGCATTGATAGTGATGGCGCCCGCTGGTGATTTATAGCCACCGCTGTGCAAGGACAGATTACACCTTCTCTTTTCAGAGAGAAGAACCATCTGAAATGCTTCAAATGAAATCACAAACAACGCTGCGGCTCTGCTCGTCTGGACCCAGTCCGGTGCCATGAGGATTCAGGCTTCACCTTCGGCTGAGCGGGAAAGGCAAAACCCACTCAAGGAGGAAACGGGGGTGGGGTGGGGAACAGAAATAAGAACTGCAGGATGTTTGGAGAAATAATGGCCACAAAGTGTTGTGGGAACGCAGCGAATCTGCCGCCAATCACCAGACGGCATGAAAAATTAATGAATTTTGTAGGTATGAAAACAAATGAATTTTGCTTAAATCGGGCCAAGAGATAGATAGAGAGAGAGAGAGAGAGAGAGAGAGAGCGAGAGAGAGAGACTCATCTGCTCCACTGAGCTGTTCCAAGACAAAAGAATTGACAGATAAATGAAGAGTACATGGCGAAGACCTGATGGTGTGAAGAATATGATTTACACTTCACAGTTTCTTTTTTTTTTTTAAATAACAACTGAGTGGAAAAATCCTGTCAAATCTCCCCTCTATTACTGTCTCTTTGTCTCTTTTTCTTAGCAGCCCTGCTATATCAGATATGCATCTTTGCAGTCTTTGAGAGTTTGTATTTGACTTTCCTTTCTCTTCAGTCCAGACACTGGGTGGGCAGAATGTGTGTAAGGCCGCCGTCGTTTATTAGGCTGGTCACACTGCTGAAAACAACATTGTTATCTCAGCTCTGCAGGCAGATGGATGTCAAAGAAGAGAGAGAGAATGATAGGAGGTCAATGGGTCACAGGGGAGAGAGAATGACATCAGAGGCACGTTTTTCCACCACACCACCATCTGTTCACTCTGCAGAAACAAGACAATCGTTAGCTGGACTCCAGCTGTTGCGTCTTAGCCTCCTCCTCTCTGCTCGTTTATGTAAGTGCACACATGTAAACCGCAGACTCATGATGCATACAACAAAAAGCCCAGGAGGGAGAAATAATGGTGGTCACATTGAAAGGTCATAACTGGCCAACGTTTAAAGCCTCGGGGCCCCAGACTGCTCACTGTGACTGAGATCTCCTCAGGGGTTCTTTGTCATGTTCGGCCCTCATCAAAATAAAGAGATTGACGACTGCAAACCGACAGCGCAACACAAAGAAGGGAACCAGCACCGACTGGTGACAGAGATTGCTGCTCAACAACCCTCGTGGTGGAAAACCTCTCATTCATGCTCAAATGCTGATGCGTTTGATTTTAAGACGAGTTGATTCGCAAGGCTGGAGGGCTGCTGTCAGGAAATCATCAAGCTCCTGTGTGAGTTTAGTTCCACTGTCTGGTCCCAGCGTAGCCTTAGCAAGAATTCCCAGCTACTCATGTTTGGGAATTACAGTTGTCAGTAAAATGTGAGCTGCACACACCTCTGTAACCCTGCACAGCATGTTAATCTCATGCCAAAGGTCCCTAGTTCATCTGATTCATGTTGAATTACAGGATTTATCAATAATTACTATCAGGCATGCATATTACCATATGATTTTCAGTGTAAATAATCCCTTTATTGTGCAGCAGCATGATGAAACTCCCAAGTGCGACCTTTAATGTGCCTTGAAATTAAGACTGGACTCAATGACAAACGAGCAGTCGAGAAGCAGACCGCCCAAGAGTTGAAAGTGTGTCACATTATTAACTATATTTATAGTTTTATCTGTTTTGATTGGAGCCATATATCATCATAATATAGTGAGCTACTAAAAAAGTAAAACGCAAAACAAAACGCTTCTCTAAATTCACTATCTACCAGCTTCTTTTCTATTTATTTATTTAAAGTAAAATGTGTATAATATGTATCTCCAGCATAAAACTAAACATTTTCGTCCCAACAGTTTAAACAGTGATGGAGACAATCATCCCACGCACTTTTAAAACATTCTGTCTGCTATATTTGCTTTATGCAACGAATTTCGCAAACTGGAGCAAGACTTTACTGCTCTCGCGCCTTTATTTGATAGCTGCGCTTGGATTTCTAAGACAGCTGTGGGCAAAAAATACCGGAGTCGTTTCAAACCGGCACTAACTTTCCACAAAATCATTTCAAAGATGGAATAAAAGTTAAATTCGCTTCAGGTGAGATGAAGTCTTTTCAAAGTTGTTCTTGTCTCTTTACCCAGCACAATTGGATTAGGGAAGGGGGAGATGAGGAGGAGGTGGAGCGCTTGGAGAGTGAGGAAAACAGAAGTTGGAAACACGCCCGGCCCCCTGGAGGCTCAGTGTGTACTGTGAAGGCCTCCGAGGTAGGAACGGCTAACACATTCGCATCCATACCCATGTGTATAAGTACGGTTTGGGCTGCACAATATGGCTTCACAATCCAATAAAAACTACTTTCTATCAGAGGCAGAGCAGTCCTACGCATATTTTATGCTTATCTTAATGCTTATCTTATGTAATGATTATTCTTATCCCTAAAGAAGCAGATTACGCTGCTGAACTGAGAACGCTCTTCTCAGCAAAGCGGGAGAGCTTGAGTGTCCAGTATATATTTGCATAATTCTAAATTCTTTATCTAACTAAGAGGATAAGTTTCAAGATCACCTGATACGGATGCTAACATTCTGAAGCAGGTAAAAAGTTCAACACTAACATGAAGCTGAGCAAAATATAGAATTCAGCTGTGATAAGGTTCATTTCATAATTATCCTGCATGCGATATGTGCTGAACGTGTCCCATAAGAGACCCTAACGCCAACCTTGTTGCTGTGAGAGGCTGACCTGGGTCCAGAACGGACACCCAGCTTCCTGTGATGTGTGTCAAACACACCTCGAGCCTGAGAGCAGAGATGGCACGTCTGAGCAAACCCCCTCGATTACTGAAATCCATCAAACCAGCAGGAGGGCTGGAAAAGGGCAGGAAAAGGGCTATCTCCCATATATCCTTGCTGTAACTGAGTATTGCTTAGAGGAGTACATCTATGAGAAGAAGAAGGCTTCTTTTAAGACAAGACAAGAAGCCTCCTCATGTAAGAGGTGGGTCAGACAAGCAGCGAAACATGCAGCTGCTGCACTACTGACATCACAACGCAGCAAAAGTTCCTTTGTCCTGCATCATCACATGACTCTGGGCTCCAACCAGGGGTTGGAGACCAAAGAGAGGCTACACTTTGTTAACTCTCCCTCAAACTGGAGAGGCTGAGAGGGACTGTGGTCTAAAAAAAGACACAATCATAATGACTCATGCAAATGTCGAGCAAATGAACACTGTGGATTCATGCAGACTGAGCAACCGTCACTGGGCCTTATTTATTCACAACAAAGCCATCAGTTACGATTTCAGCCCAACTCTACAGTAAGCTAACAAAAGACTCATCTCAATTCAGACCTGACCGTTTGGACTCTAGAACATACTAAGCTTGATGTTTGAGATAGGGCCAAAAGTTCAGTCAAGTTCAAAATTCTCTAGTTATACTGCCTAACACAGTGAGGCTGGGTTTACACGGAGATGCTGATGTTTTCTGTTTAGGATGCAAATACAGACGCAGGGCACCCTGCTGAGCCGGTGCTGCCACATGTCTCTGCCCTGCCGACGCACCTTTGATGTTCCATGCGGGATGGGGCTGAATGCTAAGTGTCTTGGATGGTGGTTAGAGAATATCTGTAATTATGGCACTTTCCTGAGGGCGCCTCATGTATTTGGCAGTCCTGGGATGGAGCCGCGGCCTCATCTTTTGATCCAGCTGGTCATGTGATCATGGTGTGAGATCTTCATGATGACGGTTTCATGGGTTTTTTTTTCAGGCTTTTAATATGCGCCCTGGTTTGTTTCCACAATTTGTCCAATAATAATAAGGATGCAGACAGTGATACCTTCTGGAACAGGCTCCATTTTTCCTCTGTGCTTCAGACTGCAGCTGTATGGATTTTTAAAAGCAATAGACTGCTCACAAAAGCAGCCATTTCTCTTTATCAAAGGCCTGCCAGCTACTTGAAAGGAAGTAATTAAACACTTCCATCTCACCCTGGTGTCTAATAAAACTCATCTCCTTTGTCATTAGCAAAGGTTGCATTGCTACAGCAATTAAAATCTACAGTGCAGCCAAATAGCGATTCAGCTTCAATCGCTGGGGTTATGTCGTTTTTATAGCTGCTTTAACACTGACGGTGTTCATTAACTCCTGTTTTCACATCCAGGTCAAAATCTAGTTGGTGTATCTATTAAGGGTTTATTTATTCATTTATATTTTTTGTCTGAGTTTGGGAACCAAACCAAAGACGAAGCTGTGGAGGCTCAAGTCAAACATATCCTCGCTGGAGCGAACAGAAGGATTCTGCACGGTCTGCTCCGGCTCCGGCTCCGGCTCCTCTGACCCTGAGGTGGAAGATGGATTGTAATAATAATTGCTAACCATCTGGTCACTGGGCTGTGAAAGCGAGGCTCCGTGTAGCGCGGCCGCTCGAGCTGCTCTCCTCTGACAGAGCCGTGGTTCCGCCGGTCCAGTCAGAACGACTGGAGCCCGTTCACAGCAGCAGCTGTGGCTGCTTACCGTCCATCATCGAAACCGAGATGGCACGTTGGCGGCAGGCACGCTGTCGGGGCTGTTTGGACCAAACAAGAGGACTCTGGTGCACTTGAAAAGGTGCTGACCTGGTTCACTTCCTGGTCAGGTGTCGTTCCTGGCAGAGATCTGGAACTTAACTTCTCAGTCATCCAGGTCAAAGAACTCTTCTCTCAGCTTGAAATAGGTTAGTCGAACTCCCGTCTGGGTTTCCTGAAGACATCACGAGATGCGTGACGTCGTCTGCTTTAAAAGTGCAGTGTGAAAGTGGACCAAAGCAAATGAAGGCGTGCAATTATTCACCCGGGTCTGCTGGACTCTGGAGTGGAACAACTATTATGAATGTAATAGTTCTACATCAGAGTGACTGACTTATCAGAAAGGCAAACATCCTAATTCCACTATGATTTGCTGCAGACAAGAAACAATGGAGACATTAATTAAAGACCGGTTTATTTCCTGGTATTAGCCTTTCCTCAGAGCCAGCGCCGCTCTGCATCCTCTCTGCTCAGTCATCGAGCAGCCACATTTACAGAGCTCACCGGATCTGAGGGGAGCGTGTAAACAGGAAAAGCTGCTGTCAAACAAACAGCGGCTGATCGCACAGATAAAGATTATGACAAGAGGTACAAGAGACGAGCTGCTCAACACCAGCTCTGATGGGGTTCCCGGGGCTGCATGTCATTGTGCGCTGGAGCTCAGGAAAGAACACAGATGTGGCGCTTTGAACAGGACGCGCCACCAATACATATCCCATAATACTGAATGTGAGGATCATCCGCAGGACGTGGGAGACTTGAAAGAGCTGCCATTAATGAAGGGGATTGAGAGGATGATGAGGGAGAAGGTCGACGGAGGTGGCGGGCGCGTGAGCGTGCACGAGGGCCAGAGATGGAGGAGTCAAGGCAAACATGGCAAAATGAAGGAGAAGCCCAAGGTCAGGATCTGAAAGACCTCGCTTCCTTCAAGTTAAATACCCACAATTCTTGAGGTGTTGTGAGGATTCTACTTCCTGAGAGCAGGAAGTGAGGTCAGATTTATTTGATGTTGCTGTAGAAATGTGAGCTAATGTGACGCTTTGGCTCATTGACGTGCAACAGATTCCTTTTTCTTCTGTGGTTTTCTGCAGAAGAGCAACACTGAGAAATAAACTTCTGGACACTGTTTATTAGTTACTTCGTGGTAGATGGACATAAACCTGTATTCAATCTTCGTTTCCATTTAAAATGCATTTCTGCATGATTTTTATTCTGTAAGTTATTAAATCGAAGCGGATATTTTATGTTTTTATCAGGTTGAGTAGCTTTGGTTGAAAGTTTTTATCATATTCTCCCCAAAGAGGCTCATGTTGATGCACCACCTCTACTGGAAACCTTTCCTCCCAGCATCTATATGTGGATAAATCATAGAATTGTAGTTAAAGGCTTTCTGCCAAGCAAACAGAATGCACCAAACAAAATATAACTGTTTACTTGCGCATCGTAGATCCACTTTACGAGCAGAGGCTGTGCAGCGTGGCCTTTTAAAAGACTTCTCTGTGACAGTCCATTTTTCATGAATAATGAACACGCAGGCGTACATGTGCACGTCCGAGTTCCTTGGCTCTGTGTGATGTTTGTTGCTAACGCTACTGCGTGCTCGCTCCCATCGAGGCAGATGGTGACCAAAGCAGACACCTGGCGGAAAAGCAGGGCACTAATCTAGACGGATGATCACTTCTGCAGGCGTGCGAGGCGAAGGCATCAGAAGTGAACAAAGTTGGAAGAGCCAAAGGTGCCGACTGTAACCTCCGAGCAGAGTTCTGGACAAAGGCATTACTCTTTCTCCTCTTTGGAGGTCTGGGAAGGATGACCGATAAAGGATGACGTCACCTCTGCAAACAGTGCCAGATGTGAGGGAGCGGAGGTGAAGAAGGGGGAAAGAAACAAAGAGGAAATACATTCAGACAAATGATGGAGGAGAGAGGAAACGGGGCAGAGGGAGAGAGGGCGGAAGGGAGGCATGGAGGGAATTTGAAGCACATCACATGGGAGGACGCATGCTTGGTTTGTTTACAGATCGATTTCACGTTTTTCTTCTTGTCCAAGAAAACAACAACAACAAAAAAAAACCCATCACAAACCTCAAACCAGGCCACTCATCAGATTCCAATCCAATCAGACCTTTATGGAATTCTGAGGGGCTCAGAAGGTAAAATGGAACAGATGGATGGAAAAGGTGGAAGCAAAAGGCCTCAGGCTGTGGCTGTTCACTGGTACAGTCACATAAAAATGGGAAATTAATGCAATAGCTTATAAAATCCAGAGGAAGGGGTTGGCCGTAATAAATAGAGAGGCAGAGCAAACCAGAGCACCTGGTCCTGGCTGCCTCTGAAGCAGGCCATCACTCATCCTCCTCTGACTGCTACCTGCTCTACATTAACCTCCGCCCGCTCTGCTCGCGCTGCTAAATAAAATCTAATGCAGTTTTCTAGATCTCATTTTGGCTCCATTTGGTTTCGGCATCAGTGACAGAGGTAACGCATCACCCTCCGTCCATCGTCCAAGATTGCAAACCCGGGGCCACAACCTGACTCTGGTTAACCAAGACTGGGTGCTGCTTCACAGCAAATGGACCTAAAAACGTATTTTACAGCTAAGTTAAGCCTCGTGTCTGATTTTGTAAAGATTGTGCTCAACTTTCGAAGGAAGAGACATAGAGTTGACACGAAAACTTCATTTTATTTAAGCGGCAAATTGCTGTGGGTGTCTCAGTCTAATTTAAATGGATTTAAACTGTATTTTTCTGCACCACAGACTGCTCAGAACAATGCCAAGTGAGTAAGAGGGACCTCTGAACCTTCTCTAAACTATCAACCCATTGAAATATTTCCGGAGTGTGTTACGAAGGGTCGGGATTGAAACGGATCCAGTTACTTCCAGGTAACAGAGCAGAGGAACCGTGTACATTCAAATGTTTCACAAAAGAGCTTGGACATTCTGATATGCCACGCACACGCTCCAAAAATGCGCGTAGCAGCTATCTGTTGCATCCACTCCTACCTAAAGACGGGGCAAGCCCAGGCAAAGAAAGGCAAACGTGCTGTTAAATAAAATATGGGGGTTGTGTCCACCGTGGGATCGTTATCTGCACTTTTCCCGTGTAGGGGAAGATAGAGCACGGCCTCCTTTGATCGCTGGTATGCAGTGAGTGACATGGAAACCTAAGCTAGGTCGATCCCGGGAACGTGGAGAGCGATCATGCTGTTCCGCAGGATGTCTGAGGTGAAAATGGCAGCACTTTGCTGACAGGAGTCGTACTGACCGCCTGACCTCACCACCACTCCCAGCAGCATATGCACGCGCGTTAGCTGCCCACCTCTCGCCTGGCGCTCGCACAGCATCACCTGAGGTGGAGGCAGCTGTCCGACTGCATTCTCACGCGGTGAATTAATTTCATGTAGTGACAAGGATTTGCAAAGAAATTATGACACATTTGCACAAATAAATAAAACTGATGTAGACGACATGCTGGTGTATCATCCCATGATCTCACAGCGCATACATAAACCACAGGGACGAACTGGTAGCAGCATCGCTTCCACCCAGAGATGAGTGACTTTAGAACAGAGCTGAAGTGACTTAAAACTCTTTTGATGCCTCATTTTTCATGCTAAAGGCTTATTACTGCAATCCTGAACAACCGCTCAGATTGAAAATTCATCCCAGGCTATCGGCTTGATTGACAACCTCTCTGCAGGCGTAAATGTTGCAGGAGCACTTTTTTGCTAATAACCAGATGTAATTTATTTTGATAAAGGTAGGACAGGAGGGGTTTATCTGCAATTACAACGGCGAGGAAGTGGATGTGCTGCAGCAGATGACGAGGTGATAATTGCAGAGAAAGGGAGCGAATGAAAGGATACGAGAGGATGGATACGAAAGCCAGGAGGACAAAATGACAAACGGAAACATGGAAGGCAGGGGAGAGTGTCCTCTGACCGCTGCTGCATCCTGTACCGAAAAAAAAAAAAGAGAGAGAGAGAGAGAGAGAGAGAGAGAGAGAGAGAGAGAGAGAGAGAGAGAGATGAGCACCCATGAAAACAAACCCAAAACTAATTAAGACCAAAGTAGAAAGAATTAGACACTGACACAATAAAGCAGCAAGATGGTTTATAGCTCTAAAATAAATGCAGCTGTCAGAAATATGGCCCGCTTGGTGTGAGCCAGTCTGGAATAATGAGCCTGCTGATTATGCACAGCTAAGCTTTCAAGTGCGATTTATTGGAGTCAATCCTGAAACGATGTGGCTGTTGTAGCAGCTAAATCCCTCTCTGAAAAAAACAAAAAACCCCCAAAAAAACCAACAGAATTATTTGCCTCTGAGATATCCCCTGGCAGTTAGGAAGGAATGCAACAAAGACGCTGTATGGTGACGTAAATATTTGCTTTGTGGAGGGAGGTGGTGGCGTGGGCTTCACGTGTCACCGAGTGCAAAAGAGGCCTTGCAGGGTGGAGAGGGGAGAGATTCGAAGGGGGAAGAATGAGGGCCCGAAGCAGGCGGAGACAAGCAGCACACATGCATCACCCC
>BJFM01002202.1:183689-202160 GCA_016586285.1 Arothron firmamentum | reverse complement strand
GGGGGGGGTTTAAAGGGTTCTGGGGAGCACAGGCTTCAGCGGACGCAGGCTGACGCCCGGCAGAGCCTCCTGGCAGCGCCGGCAGCAGCGTCCTGGCCGACCCGTCCACTCAGCCGTCACAACTGTTGTTTCATGACATTAACGCTGGTTGGGTTTTTCTCTCCTCCCCAGGGCTGAAGTTAGGCAGATTGGTGCATTTACCTTTTCGCTGTGCCATCGCTTTCCGTTCTTTTATTTTTTTTTCCTCTGCTCCCTCTAAGATTGGCTGCCGTGAAGACACAGATGCATGAATCGAAGAGCAGAGAGGAGGCTTTTCATGCTGGGAGAAAAGCGTTGATTCAGCATTTATCTGGTGTCCTGCTGCTCCAATCAGTCGTGTAATTGGCAGGTTGGCCAGACTGGCGAACAATTTGCTTTTTCCTGGTGTTTTTCTTTCTTAATAGGAAATTAAGACGGCAGCATTTAGGAAGGTAGGAAGTGGACAGGAGATGGACACCAAAGAGGCTGAGTATTAGATCAGGAACCAAGGAGGACACAGAGACGGCACCTTTGCTCCTGCTTTTTATTTCTGTTTTTCAGTTGGAGGCTGATCTAGAGGTACGCAGGTCAAATATGAAAACATTTAAACTCACTGGGCAGAATAAATCAATGTGGACTGAACTAAAACAGCAGCATGACGTAATCCTGAGAAGGAAAAGCAGATAATAGAGCAGCAGCAGTCTCTCGTGCCAAAACTGCTACAAGATCTTTGGGGAAAACATGTTGAAGGGAGATTAAAAAGTCCCAGAATTCCTCCTCCTGTTAAACCGTTGGCACGACTCTGAGATCAGGTTCATGTTTTCTGGCGGACGACACATTCAAACAGGGAGACAAATCAAACTTCATCTTGTACTGTATTGTTGGCTGTTCAGATAGGAAACAGGAGGAACCACAGCAGCAGCAGCAGCAGCTGGAACCTTCTGCCGGACCAGAGGAGCTGGCGTGACCCCCCCCCTCCCATCCCCCCATCCACGAAAAAGCAATAAAAGAGAACTCTCGGTGAACGGTATTCCCAGTTCCCTCCCTCCCCCCGCCTCCCCATCCCTCCCTCTCTCCCTCTCTCTCTCTCTCTCTCTGTTGTCAGATCTATTTCAGTTTCCCTGTCTGGAGGACACGGGAGCTGCAGGGAATTGTACGTGCGTAACTAACTGTTCACTTTTGTACTGTAATTTTCCTTTGGAGTATTCTATCAGCATTGTCTGATTTTTCCTGTGCCTTTCATTCAAAAGTTGCATTGACAACTTTTAGTGGGTTTAAATATTGAAATAAAAGAAAGTATATATAGATACATACGCTGTGGCTGTGTGGACTCTTCTTGCCTCTTTCTTAATCTTTTTTTTCCTTTACCCATGTTACTGGACTGACTGGCTCTGGTTCTTATTGCCTTTAAAGTGTGATTGACTGGGGCCCAGCTGGAGGCCGGCCTCCGCCAAATCCTCTCCCTCCTTCCTTCCCCCTCGTCGCTCCTCGGCAGGTTTGATCTCCCGTATCTTCATCTTCCCTCTGATTTGGATCCTGGCCCATCTTTTCCCTTTGTTGCTGCCATTTTTGATTCTGATTGGACATATGTGATAGTGGGACACAAAATGGCTACATCCGACACACACAGTTGTATAATGTGTGTGTGTTCGAGGGTTAGTCGGCCTGGTTAGGGTTGGGGGAGGAGCTGGGTAATGCGTAATCTCAGTAAAGTCCTCACAGGGATAGAAGTAGAGGGATGTGTGTGTGCGGTATATTTGCACTCTGGCTGGCGTTCTGGGCTAATTCAATAGCTCTTCTCTTTGAATGGTCTCCGGGCTCTGCCACCTATAACGGACCTCTGCAGAAAGTGAGCCGGGTCCTCCCGTGTTTTAAATAAACGTGTGGCAATTCTCGTTTTGGGGGGGGTGGGAATGTTTAAAGCACACACACACACACACACACACACACACACACACACGCGCAAAAATGAGATGGTAGGGCTGCGCAGGAAGTGGTGGTTTCATAATCCTGGAATTTCCTCTTTTTCTTGTCACCACCAAGAAAAAAAAAGTTGACTTTATTAGTTTTTTCCCTCCTTTTTGAACAAAAAACAATTTAAAATTCCAGCAGCGGGAAAAGCTGCAGGTGGCGTTAGCTTCTGGTGCGATCTGACCTCTGTTGTGGTATCGGGCCCATGTGAACCCGAAGCCTTTTTTAAAAAATAAATGAATGATGATAATAATAACAATAATAATAGTAATAAAAATCCAGCCCAAACTGCTGCTTCTCTGCCTGCTGGGACTCTGAAGCGGCAGAGGTGGCGACGCCTTAACGGGCTCCGCGACGGCGAATCTGTCCGTGGCCGCAGCCGCGTCTGTCACGGGGGGGGCTGGCTTATGTTAGATTACAGCAACAAAAGGGGGATGAAAAATGAGCGACTGAAAGAGGGGAAAATATCGGAAGCTGCGAAGTTTCTCTGTGGCTGCTGCCTGGCTAGCGTGATGTAAAGTCTATTTCATGCTCTGGCAGGCCCCAGGGACAGGCCGCCATTTTTAGAACCAACATGACCCATATTTTTTTAGATGTGGTACAGTTAAGAGGGGGGAAGGGAGGGGGGGGTGGATTTGGCCAGTGTCGAGGAAGGGTTTTATGAACAACAGCCAGCGACGGCGGCCAGCGTTTTGAGGGGGTCTGGCTGGCGCTCGTACGAGCGCTCTGAAGACGCTGCGAGCAGCTCCTGGAAAATCATCACTAATGCAACACAGGAGTTGCTAGAAGCGATGTTTCTGTCAGGCTGCTTACATCCTCCCTACACGGTTATGTCACTCGCACATCTATTATGGCTCATTTAGATAGCACTCTGCTTCTGAAGCCTTTTTTCTTTTTTTCTTTTTTTGGCTTGAAAAACCGTCAGACGCTGCAGCCCGACATGAAAAGCTGCAGTTTTCCGGTGTTGGAAAACACAACAACGGGGCCTGGGGAGGACCAGAAGGGTGCATTGTGGGAGTCCAGTCATGAATTTTGACTAATGTGCACTTGTGTAGAGGAGGGAATTCTATTAACGGAAGATAAAAAACCAGCGTGTGGAAAATTCGCAGCCATCTAGAACAAACCAGGGCTGTTTAGAAGGCAAAATAAGATTTAAACTGTTGAAATCAGCCCCTCCTGGTGTGGCGGTTAGCTAAAGCTAGTTTTAAAGGGCGGAAACTCTTGTTATCGGAGTTTAGTGGAGTGGAGAAAACAGAGGGTAACATCTGGTGGTGCTCGCTGTATAATTACGGTAAGTTCAAGAAAAATGTCAGAGTAAATCATCCTGGGAGGAAAAAACCATATTTGAACACTTGAAGCGGTCTGGCATTTAGCAGAGCTCAGATGAGGATGAATCATAGTAATTGCTTAATTATGTTAAGAGGAACTGAAATGTTCTCCCTACAGCAACTATAGAGAGAAACAATGGTCAAAAGTTAAATATGAAGGATGACGATTTGTTGAGAAATATGTTTCATTTCGCACTGACCTTTTACCTCTAGTTAAACGGTCAAAGCTAATTTGCTTTTCTTTATTAGAAAATTCTATATTTGAGTGGGAATGTGTTTGGCGTGGGTCTAAAATTCTCCCTGGAGTGTATGAGGATTTAATTTAGCCCCGCCCCGTCACCGTCCTCCTCCTCCTCTGCCTGAAATGTCCCCTCTTATCTCACGGTATGACTTCAAATCTCACAATGCACAAAGGCGAGTTCCATCACTGGCGTCAATCAATCAGGCGTGTTTTCAAACAGATGGCGAAGATGGGAGCGAGTGGAAGGGAGCTAATTGTGCTAGCTGATGAATCAGAGCGGCGCCGAGTTCTGTCTTCTCCGACTTTCATCAGCCTGCTGATAAGTCGGCGAGGACGGGGCTGGATGTCTGTTGGGTTGGAATCTCCGACACTCAGGGATGAAAATTGCCATCATTTATTCATCCAATTGAAAGTTTTCTCGTTGTATTTAAAGTCTTTTCTTCTATTCTTCAGGGCACGCTTTGCTTCCTTGGGCAGACTGTTTGGATCTCCTCGTCTCCCGACCCCCTTCACCCCCCCATCTGCCGCCCACGTCTCCTCCACATTAGCGCACACTCGGGGCTCTGATTATAAACGACACTTATCCGGACTTGTATTCATCCCCACCAAAGACGAGCGTAGATCAGAGCATGGCCGGGGGGGCACGCTCGTGCCCCCCAGCCAGTGAATGGTGCTCCGGCGCTCACATCTGCCGCAAATCGGGTCTTTATTCCAGCATATTTGCTCCGGCGTCGGCTCTGAAGGCAACATAAGATTCCCCCCCCCCTCAAATCTTAGCACTCGCCATCTGGGACGCAGCCACTCTGACAAGATGCAATTAGCATTTAGCAAGTCAGGATGATCCTATGTGGCATTTGCACTGAGTATCTGGACTGTTCATGCCTCCACCTCTGAGGCAGGCAGAGATTGACCCCCGCCCCCCCAGCTGCAGTCTCAGATTGAATTGCTTTTATTCACTAGCAGGAGCGCTGTCACTTGCCCTTCATTTGTTCCACCCTTCTTCATCTTCCTGCTAGCTAACAATTTCCCCCCCCTCCCTCGAATGTTTGAAAGGCTCTGTGCGTCTGACGCGAGCCTGGACCCAGACGGAGGCATTTAACACCCTCTGGGGGCTGCATTTACCTCTGCCTGACCTCGCACGGGTTCCACCGCGGCTGTGAAAACCCGGCGCTGAAATCCAGACGGCGGCGTCTGGATCAGCAGACGCTCATCGCTCAGAGACGCTTGGGCGAGAAATACCCAACAGTTTCGGTCAACATTTAGAAGCGACTTGGTGCTTTGATCTACAAAGATCAAAGCAAAGCAAAGATCTACAAAGATCAAAGCACCAAATGGCGGGAGCGTTGCCCCCACCATGAGACCCTCGACCCCAAACTTTCCCTGAAACAGGGACCCAGTTGGGGGGTGGGGCTTTTTAGATTTCCTGGAGTTCTCCAGGGGGCGGGGCTACTGGAAGCTGATTGGTAGAACACACCTGGAGCGCTCCAGACTCCTGTCAACCTGCCATGTTGAAGCCGTTTCTTTTGCGCAAGCTTCACTTTCAAAGTTGAGCAAAAGAAGCTACGAGAAGCAGACGGACGATAAAGAACTGCGATGAGACTCCAAGTGGGTGAGTTGAAACAAGCCGTCCTGGAAGAAAAGACGACAAGCTTTCAGGACTTTATTTCCTGAAGATGTAAACTTCCTGGTAACCTTGGTGGGAATGAAGCCATGGTGGTGTGCTGCGTGGGGCCTCATCTGAAACTCCTGGTCTGCAAATGCATGTGAGAGCAGTTGGAAAACTTTCTGTCTTCCGATTTTGTCTGCTGTTGTTTCTGTTAAATGAGCATTGATTTTCTTGTCTCATGCTAACGCACATTTGATTAGAAACCGGTACTTAAGGAGCACCTAAATAAACTATCGACACTGGAATTAATCAGGCTGCTGATGAGCAGTGAAGCATTTCTGCTCACTAAAGTTTCCAGTTAGACTTCAGATAGTTTGTCTTTAAGAACGTGGATCATGAAATAGCGACAAATCAGCATAAAATGTGTGTCCCTATAAACGCCACTTTCTTTACGATGGTATTTGTAAAAGAAAGAAATCAGGATTCCGCAGCGGTTCGGGCCATTTGTCAGGGACGGACCAGCAGCCAGGTCTGCTTTTGCTGGCTTTTGCTCGCCGACTGGTCCAGACAGTTCATGGATCACGGAATGCGGCGGTACACCAGCGGCGGCCGCGCTGACAAGGGCTTCAGACAACTCTGTTAGCGCGCCGCAAAGGGATTCGCAGCGCGTCACAGCAGCCAGCAAGAAATGACAGACAATTATATCTGTTTCCCGAGTCAGCTGCTGCAGGAGCAGCAGCAGCTCCGCCGAAACTGCACAATAAGCAACTCCTAGCTATCGCTCAAACTCCGAGACGTGACGCTGGCGCGGGCCGGCGGCAGCCCGGGCGGCGGTGTGTCGAGGCGTGGCCGCGTCTCCCGTGTTGAGATTTAAGTAATTGTTTGCGTGTGCGTGCATCAACAAGCTGAGATGAAAAATGACCTTTGCATTCCCCTGAAAATGGCTGAGACTTTCAATTTATTGAGTTTCCTCCATCTGCAGTACACTCCTGACTAAACCGCTGCCATAAAAGAGCAAGGCGCTAAAGTTTGCTCTCACTTTGTCACACGGACGAGAACAGGAAGCGTAAATGGGACCGTGGAAGGTGATATCCTGCTGAAATGTCCGTCCCTTCTGCCGTTGGTTTGTCTGGTTAGCGTCATGTCAAAGAAGCCTGAAAACTGCCCGTTCTCGGCTATCCTGTATGTAATTTTATTTCAAAATCAGGCTGGAAGAAACTGATTCAACAGCTCGCGGTCACCTCGGGCCACATTAGCCTTCAGCTCAAGTCCAGTTTTATTGTGGTTCTCACCTCTGCAGATCAAATACGATTGAAATCTAAAGAAAAAGCAGATCAGAGCCAAACGCCTCGGCCTCTTTGTATTAGGTCTTAACTGGAAAAATGGCTTCTGAGAAGCGCCGCGACCGCTAATAGGTGAAGGTTCATGTGCTGAAAGTGCTTCCTACGCTTGATTGGATTTAACTTTAATCAAAGGAGAGCCAAAGTCTGCAGAGGCTTCCCTCCCTCCGGTCCTGAAAGGTCACAGAAGATAGAAATAAGCAGAATTCTGCTCGAATACGGAACCCAGGCAGAACATTCCGGCACGCTAGCACCCGGGCGTGAAACAATATAAAAGTGAAAAATGCTACTTAACTGTTTTATCTTCGGACCTCTAATGGAAACGAATTGCACATTTCCGAGGAAGGCGCACGTAATTACAGACATTAGTCTGACTTTCTCCTGTTGCATTAGTCTGCGTGTGCACGGCTCTCTGGCACAGCAGCAGCATCGGTCTTCCCGCCGCCTCCTCTCTGCTCTATGTCTTTATTGGACGCGCTCATGTATAATAGATGAAGAAAGCTCATTTATTCATTAAGGCAGATGGCGGCTTTATTGTTGAGGTGCGGCTCGGACGTGCGCGCGTTTGCATCGTTTGGGGCGCGGTTTGCATCTCTGTAGCCGAGCCGGGAGCCCGAAGCTGAACTTGCATGAGGCGAAATCGATGTTTCTCACCGGATGAACTGTTCCATCGAGCCGATCGATCGATAGACGCGGATGATTGTAGCGCGGCTCAGCCGACGTAGCCCGGAGTTTGATTTGAAAAGCGCGAGCAGGAACTGAAGAAAAAGGTTGGTATCCACGGTGATGGACATGCAATCTAATGATGCATCGAACAAAGCAAAGACTTTTAGGGTAAAGATGGATCAGATGGCCGTCTGAGACGCTCCCTGCTTGCTAATCCGCTGCACTTTATTTGATAAACTAGGATGAAATCAGCTCCCCTTCGACTGAACCACCAAAAAAGAAAAAAATCCCCACACCAAAAGATCCGTAGCCAATTGATGGGGGGATGAAGGGTATCATGAGGAAGACGCAGGGATGATAACATCTAATGCTGAACTAAAGCAGGACGCAGGATTAGATGTGGTTAGGTAGTCCGAGATCACGGGAACAAAAGGATTAGCTGGAGCGAGAGATGTGGGTCACAGCCGGCGGAGAATGGAACCAGCCAGTCACCCAGCCGGGCCCGGGGCCTTCCTGCGTAATCCACTGGGGCGGCGAGGGTCATGGTGGGGGTGGAGATCGGTCAGGGCCACGTGATTTTTATCAGCAAAGACGCACACGGGTGTGTTTTCACACTTCGGGAAACACGGAGCTTTTCCTGGGCAGCCACCTTTGACCTTTGACCCAGGGTGGGGTGGGGTGGGGGTTATAAGTCTCTCAGAGGACAGTCGAGCAGACTGGCTGACGGGGATTACACCATTAAGCTTCTTGTTAACCTCTTGGCACGAAACAGATCTAAGTGTCATGAACGCTGCATCGGAGGGCCGCGTCGGCGGGGTTCCCTCACGCTGTCTGTTAGAAATAATCACGCCGCCGAGCCGCGTCGCACGCTCCACTTTACTCCCAATTTGCGTTCATTTCGCAACATTAAGTCCCGGTGAAGGAGGGCGCCAGATAGAATCCAGCTTCCGCCGTGGTTAGAGGATAAGCCGGGGTCGATGATATCATGGGGCGGTAATTACTCCGACATGGCGTCTCAGAAGATACGGCTTTCCCGCAAGTAATACGGAGCTGGAGCCCTGATTGGGCGTCGCTGCGGGAAGTAGCCTCCGACGCCACCTCGGGCTTATTAGAGGGGGGCGCGGTGACCTAGATCACCAGGCAGACGCCGCTAGCTTCCACGAGCTGCTCTGACTGAGCGTTTGTGCCAACGATGACATCAGGTTACGACGACGGCCGTTACCTCAGCCAAGCTAAATAATTCCGCTGTGTTTAGTCTTGTCTGCTAAGCCCCCGGAGGCCAGGATATAAAAAAGAGGATTACAATCTAGGAAGCAGGCAGATTAGACAGCGACTGTACTCCTCCTCAGGTTCCACATTTGGGGCGGTGACGCAGATTCCTACGCCGTGCGGGCGCTAGTTAGCTCACCCTGTCATCAACGGTCCAACTCTGTGCTGCGAAATACAACTGAGCACAACAACAAGTATTTTCGACGGTATTTATGTTTAATGTGTTGTGTGATTGTTCGATAAAGATGGCAGATCAGCTACGCCGTCTTAAAATCCAGTTAATCTCGGCTTTATTTAATTACACCATAAAAACACTGTAATTACGGTAATTATAAAGATTACAGTCACACACAAATTGTGTCGTAAATAGTTTAAAAAGTTCACGAAAGAAGCATGAAAATAAAATCTAAACTATCATATAGACAAGCTGCAGGAGGCTCCTAAACCGCCATTAAAAACACTTTTAAATGAATATGACAACAAGATTTGACATTTTGGAGAAAACATCAAACACGGCGCTCTGTTCTGTGTACAGGGGGAAAAAAACAGGAGCCTACTTCCTGTCAAAACATCAAAGCAACATCAAAGCAGATCAGCTGACTCACAACAGGTCTTACGAACAGATCGAGACCTGCAGCAGAAGCGTCGAAAAGGCTCAGAGACGCTCAAAATGGAGCGATTGGAGCGTCTGTCATAAACCTGTGAGGAAAAAAAACACTGAAATGTTGGTGTAAGATTGGCTGAAACAACCGATACGATACGAAAGCAGCGTTAAAACGAGTGGACCGAAACCTGTGACCCAATGAAAGATGAAACAAACCATGTTCTGAGATCTCACAGCCATCAGAGGAATCCAAGTCATTTTACTTTTGTATATTTTTCAAAATTCACATTAAGATCTTGCAGAATAGCGCAGGTTTGGTTAACCAGTCTATTTTCCTCAACGTGATATTCAGCTATTTCGGGTTCAAAGGTCACCTACTGCGTTTGCATTGAGAAACCTTCAGATGATCTTAATAAATCATAAAACTTGTTCTGGATGTTGAAAGGACACAGTTTCTTTTACTTTTTCACGTTGCGTTATTGCGGTTCAAGGTGATTATGGAAAGCACTTTAGAAGCCCCCGAATAGCAATAGCGTGAGTAGCAGGCTATTTTTCGGCCTTGTGCCATCCTCAGAAAGGGTGTCGACGCATCTGAAATTCAGGGGGGGGATCTGGCCTTTCTGGGGGGCATCTCCGCCACCGAATGTAGTTCTGCTGTTTATCAACCAGCAATTTCAGAGGCTGATACGGCAGCGAGGACCACGAGCGCTCCGTGACACCAGGATGCACAAAGAGAGGAGCCGTGCGCCTCCAGGCTGATAACAAGGTTAACAACAAGGTGTGAGCTCGGCGTCTAAATAGCCTCTTCCCTTCTTTCCTCACCGGAGAGCGAGTTCCCCGCAGGTCGTCAGCGGAGTGTAACCGGAGCTGCCCTGATGCAAGAGGAACAGCCACCGCTAACGCTAGCAGATCATCAGAGACGCATGCGGGTATAACGCACCAAAGCACAGAAATCATGAATTTATAACGCTGTTTTCTTGGCGAACGTGTTCCAGAAGCACTTGGAAGGATATGAAACGGTTAAGACGGAGGGAGGGGGCGCCTGTGCGCGCACGCCTCGGCCATGTTTAACACTTCAACACGCTCAAGCGAGTCCTTATCTAAGCATGGCGAGTGTGAGGGTTCATCTTATTAGACTTTCAGAAATCGACTGGAGTGAATCTCTCCTCTCATATGGGGAGATTGGCAGCGCACTCAGGGAAGTGATTTCGGTGCGGCGCAGAATGGAATTGCTGGGGGAGGTTGGTTAAGCAAGGGCTTTAATTTGCTCTGGAGTGTGTATTCTCATACTGATATGCCAAAATGTAATTGGAACCCGTACAAGAGCCCGTCGTTTCCATTTGAGATTTGAGGGTGTTCATTTGTGGTTTGAGCCTGCTTTTTGAACAAATTCCCCCTCCAAACATGTGTGTTTTTGCTGCCTGTATTAGACCAGGACATGCAAATGTGTCTGCGGAGATACAATCTTATCTGTGATGCGATAAACCCGGAATATGTGTCCGCCGCTAGCAACCGCGCGACTTTATTCCCAGGCACAAAACCTGAGCCGTGTTTCCGATTGTCTGAGGTGATGAGATAAATGTCAGCGAGCGCATCGAGCGAACGCCTCGTCGCAGCCGCTTCCCACACACTCCTCCCAGTGTGATTCCCGCATAATGATCTCGGGAGTCTGGATGGCCGTCTGCTAAGCCGCGCTGCGCCGCGGGGGGTCCGGGCCGAGCGCGGAGAGGACGGGCAACGTGACAGTGTTTCCTTTTTCATCCTGGCTCGATGCTTTTAACAGACGCTTGCTTCTGTGGCGAAAGTCCTCCGAGGACACAAAATCCACCGAATTACCGGCGGTGTTGACCGCTGAGGCTAACAATCTGGTGGCGCTAGCAGGAAGGTGAAGACCTGCTGCAGCGCTTAAATATTGCCGGTATGACCTTGATCCTTGACCTTGATTTTAAAAGCACTTTTTTAAAAGCGTTTTTTTTTTTCCGGCAAACTGCGGCCTTGAGACCCAACAAGCGGACGCGCCGCCTTCATCGGGCCGCTCCTTTGCTGCCTGGTTGCAGCTCCATTTCCGGCCCCAGTTTGGCTGGAGATGGTGAGATTGATGGGCCTCCACTTGTCCAGGCCGGACCCTGATGAAAGCCCTGAGGCGGCGAAGGCCTCCACGCTTCCCAGCGTGATCGGAGGGAGTATAATAACCGGCGGAGTGACATGTGGCCCCCCTCCTTCTTCCAATGTGAACGCTTATTCCGGAACCACAAGGACGCGGGGAAAATTGGAGTGGAGAGGCAAAAACAAAGCCCTGAGGGCTCCGCAATCCAAAAATGAGTCTCAGATACACCGAGATGAGATGAATCAGAGCAGGGGAAGAAAGGGAAGAGGCGCCGCTCGATAAGACGGCTGCTTCCAGATCAGGACGATAAAAAATAACAGCTGAGATGATGGCGCAGACGTGACTACGGAGATTGCAGCAGCCGATCCGTCAAACAATGGCGCCATTCTGGGCGATGCGCACGCAATCAGCGCAAGCACGGCCTTCGTGCTGCGACACGCTTTCATCCGCGGAGTAAAAAGAGGTTGTTTTGGCTCAATATCACAGCCGCGCTCTGCCACGAACAAGGCTTTAAATGAGGGAAGGTGTCAACCAGGCAAGGCTGCGAGCGACCACCTGAGCTGAAGGTGCTGGACAACCCGTCTCCTCTCCTTGAGCTGAGAAAAACCTTCGGGAGCTTATTTAGGAGATATTTAAGGCTGTTACGTGTGCTTTTAAAGGTGGCAGACGTGTAAATATGTGACTCATCCTGGATTGTGGTGACATTTGAGGATATTTGCTCGTTCGAGGCTGCTGATGCAAATAAGATGACACGTTCTGATGGCGGCGAGTGTTTCTGCGTGAAGCTCCGATCCGCTCCGGAGTTCAGGCCTCGTGTTTTCAACCCTTCTGCTCCACAGCTGGCTCGGATTATTCATCTCACCTTTCAAACAGGACTCCGGGCTCAAGCAAATGTTCTTTCTTCCTTTTGCTTTAGTCCTTTGATCCGAACGAGATGACGGATGGAGTGAAAAAGAAAGAGATGCAGCTCAGTGAGTGGAGAAGCGAGGAAAGGCATGTGCTCCTGCAGAAGGCTGCAAACGTGCACGCACCCCATCTCTAGCGCGTCCGTAGTACCGGCCGGGGGTCACGTGACAAGCGGACGCCTGCGCCTGACGGGGAGCAGCCCGGCGCTGTAATCCCTGTAGAAGCGCCGCTTCGCCTTTTTAGTTTTGGTGCAGATTAAACAAACAAGGACTGATGTGCTCGTTAGCAAACTTCACAGGCCCCGATCAGACGGATCCGGCGGAGTCCTTGCTGACGTCCAGACTTTATCCCCAGCTACGGTAATTGGCTTCGCGGCGTCTTGCAGACGCGCGCTGGACTTCTAACAACCCTCATCTACGCCTTCTAATCACACTTCCTCTTTCAAACATTTCTTTACATGCTTTCGTCTCTTTTCATGTCTCAAACCTCGTTTACTTGCAGATAAAACAATAAATGCAAAGAAAAAGCCCCTAAAGAGCCATGCTAAAGTTAGCGGGAAAGGAAAAGAGGCGCGGCGGCGCCGAGGGTCGGCCTTGCAAAGCTGCATTATCAGGTAACCTGAGCTGCTCGCGTGGTGGCCGCCGACGTTCGCAGCGAGAGCAGAAGCAGTGGCCGCGTTCTGGCAAATAAAGCCATCCTCAGTTGAAACTTTTCTATTTTTTCCCCCCAGCTTCAAATAAGCGAGCGCAGGGAGAGAAGCTGCTGATTAAAACGAGTGAATGGTTCGCGTCGCTCTCGCGTCTCGCGTATTTCAATTTATTGTGCAATTATTTGATATGAAGTCTTTGGAAACAGGATTTTTATTTTTTTTTTGTTTGCTTTTTGTGTCGGCCGTCGCCGCGTGGCGTTCTGGACGCGGCTGCACCACATTCCGCCGCATGAATGCAGCCTCTTCACATTTCAATCACATCCCCTGATACGGTTTGTCTCATTCAGAGTGTTTTTTTCCGTCTTAAATTACGAGCTTAGAAGAGTGCGTTTGTGTCTTGGGGCAGATGAAGAAACGAGGGGAGACGGCGTGTTCCTGACACGTGCTCGCTCGCTCTGTGGTATCGACTCGGATCTGGTGACACGCGGGGAATGTTTTTGTGCACTCTTGCAGGAATCGGTGTCAAAAAGCCTCAGGGGCGTCTTCATCTCTGATCAAAATAGGACGCCGTTTCCATAAATTACATATTTATAATTACGCCAACGAGCGCCGCCGATTGATGACGCGGGATCGCATGCTCCCACGGGAAAGCGCTGACGACACGTCGGAGCTCTCTGGCACCGGAACCGGGTGTTTGGATGCTCCGACAGAGAAAAATGATTGAATCCTGAGATCCTGAAAGGCTGCGCTGATGAAACATCCTGTTTTTGCAGGACCTCAACAGCTCCCAAGTAACAATTTGGAACTCATCTCCTCACAAATTGCAGGGATTACAGGCGTATTATATGCTTAAACCATTTCATGGGGCACTGTGGTGAGGAACAGAGGCCTCCTCAGTATGAGATTAGAACATTTTAATGACTAAAAAGTCCGCAAAAATGAGGAAATGTGTCATATTATAACCCGAGTTTGCTTTGCAGTCGTCTGTGGAGGAGTCTGAGCTCTTTATCCAATATTAGAAGGTTTGTGGCTCAGAAATGGACCGTTGTTGTCAGATTTGGTCGTCCAGGTTTGCGGGGTTCTCATTTCCCAGTGGGATGTGCCAGTCTCCAGGGGTTGGTTTTTAATGTCTTAATATCACCTCACAGCAGCCGGTGTTCCATTACAGACATCCTTAAATGACTCACTTACGCGGTGTGGAGCCGGGCTGGACCAGCCTCAGGTGCTCACCAGATAGGTGTCTGTCACTCGTGCACAAGGAGGAATCCGGAAAATGCTCAGGTCTGTTAGCCGCAGTTTTCATGCAGTTCATCCTGGATAATATTTCAAGGATTACCTGGGAACACAGAGAACCCCACTTGAGTCGTGCATTTAATACTGTCTTCGGCTCTTGAAGTGCTCATTTACAAGCAGCATCCATATATTAAGTCTTGGCAACGCTGACACACGTGCTGACATGCTGTTCACGCCGCCCGCTGAATTTTAAGCACTTTCTTTCCATCCATCAGGCTAATTAGCGTGCGCTGGATCCAAATGCTGAGGAGCTCTTACAGTGTTTGCACAATTCTAACTCCAAAAAGTGCCATCTGGCCAGCACTGCTGTGGTGTTAGCATTAGCTTTCATGGAGTCAAAAGTTGCCAAATACATACTCGGAACTGAGTTAGCATCGCACGAACAGTGACTGCCGCATTATACTTTTAGAAATACAGACATCTGCTGTAGATTTACACAGAATTTATGTTTTTCGCTATAAGCTCAAAGGCGTTATCATCCCTCAAGATGCTCTGTGTGCTGTGAAACGTCAAGTCGCCAGGGGGCAGCAGAGAGGACAGACATTTCAGTAGGCAGTCTTCTCATGGATTTGAATCTATTTTTAATGTTATTTTTTAAATATTTTCAAAAGATGCGGATTCTGCCCGCGGCTGCATTTGTGCATTTGGAGCTAGCTAACTGCAGAGTTTTAAAAATCGTGTTTTCAGTCAAATATGGTCATCATGCGGCCGGTGCCAGGTTAGTAAAAAGCTTTCCTCTAACTGTGTTCTGCATTATTTATGTTTTGTTGAAGCCCAAATATTGGATTTTAGCAATTATTTGGGAGGGTGCTAATGGAAAAGAAGGAGCTGTTTGATAGCACGTGTAATAGCAATTTCACTTTAGTCGGCCTGCGTTTGCATTTAATGGCTAATTTATCAAAGAACCCGCCATCGTTGATGATCACATTTAAATCAAAGAACTCATTGGGAATATGGTGATGGTTAAATCAGAGCAACGGGGCTGCAGGAAAACAAGTCACATGACATTTAAATGAATGAAAGCACCAAGGTCATGAACTGATTGTTGGAATAATGGAACTGTGTCCAATTAGCTGCTCCAGCAGCAAGTGTGTGCTGGTGATTGTACTTCTGCTTTGTTGCTCTGTCCTTCTATTACCGCTGTGCTCAGGCTGACCTCTTCTGTGGCTGTGAAACTATTTTATTGACTGTTTTAATGCAGGTGTGTCTCCAGGGTCTGCTGGAAAGAATTCCAAGTGTGTCCTGTTTGGTTTTGTCTTGTTTTTACTCTTGTTTGCATTTGAATTCCTGCATTTTGTGCCACTCGGCTGCTGCCCTGACCTCCCCTTCCTTTACTTCTTTGCAGATGTTAGTGGTGGATGTTGAAAAATGATTATTAATGCACAATAATGCAGAAATTCTAACTATCACTATTGGTTGTAATTATTGAGTAAACCGAAGGAAGTAAGACGTGTGAGGTTTTTGTGATAGACAACCAGTTAAACTGATGAGACTGATCAAACAGGTACAAACTGATGAGACTTTATGATCAGGTGTCAGTAAAAACAAACCCTGGTTGGTCTTTTTTTTTTCCCCCCCTGCCTGGTTTGCACCTGCACATTTTAGTAAGATCAGTCATCTGTCGCTGCTGCGTAATTTATTATTTCCCTCATACTTTCCTTCCCTTGAACGTCTCCCAAACCCTTCGGCAGGGCTTCCTTTGGTGTGCCTGCTCTTTAACGTCAGGTTTTAAGATTCTAGTGAGGACGGCGGCGTTTGCGGAGATGCCAAAACATGTCAGCATGCATCGCGGGGAAACGGGTAAAACGAGACAGGGGAAGACAACCCGCGATGAAATGTGTCACTCAGCGTAAGCGTCGAGACTTCGGAGGCGTCAGACTGATTCAGTGAACTTAAGAGGACACAGATATGAACCTCGACGCTGAAACGAGCAAATCCCTGTGTGATGGGGAAAACAGCATTTATATGGCTTCAAGTGACCAAAGTTTAAAGTTCAGATACATTTGCTTTGACATGTTCTTTGATCAACTATCACATTTAGAGGAGGGTGGTGAACAGTGGTTCTGGCAGCAGGTTTGTGACTGTTGAAGGGTCAGGATTAGTAACCTCATCCAATGTGCAGGTATGCAGCAAAAAAAGTCACTTGATGCACTTGAAGTGCTTCAAATTTGTATGATATGAACAGATTTTGCGTATTTGCTACTAGAACTTCAGCTATAAATGAGATGGGGTTTTTTTCCCTGTTGGTTTTCGAATGTGCAGTATGCCGGCCGCGACAGCTGTTCTGCTGGGAAGACGCCTTCCAGCGCTCAACCCAACATCCGGGTCAAGTCCTTGCGAGTGCCCCGACAAGCTCGGCGCTTCTCTCCCCTCCAGCCCTGTGACTCACCTGTGCGTCACCTGCGCTCCCTCCGGTACGCCTCCTGTCGAGCGTTTTGGGTTCGCTGCTGATGGAGAACCTGACACTTACCGAAAACGTGACCCCGCTTACAGCAGGGATGAAGTTGGCCGCTTCTCCTCCACCCTCGCTGCATTATTGAGGGCGACAGGGTTGGCTGCGGAGCGTCTCAGCCATTCCCTTTGTACCGCTGCGCTCCCCCTCCTCTACGTCCCACCGCCACATGTGTCCTCTGTGAAATGGAAATCCTGCCCCATTAAAAAACGTCAACCTGGAGCAGATCACGGCCGCACTTATGCTAATGTAGACACAGCGAAATATCACACAAGAAGAGGAGGGAAGAAAAATTTAAGAGGGAAGCAAATCGGATAAAAAATGAGCGCTTTGACTGGCGGGATGAAAGAGCCGTGCCTCCAATTGGAGATCAGTGCTGCTGGAGAGCACGGTTAGGAAAAACTCGGAATAGTTTTGGAGTTTGAGACAGAGAACGGTAAAGGCGCACCGTAGCAAACTCGGATGGGGATTAGGCGCGTGTGCGGGTGGTGGGAACGTCATCGTAGATCAGCATCGGCAGCGTGGTCGGTGGGCAGAAAGGAACTACAGCCGCTGACTCCAGCGCGCCTGACAGTTGCCCACCGCTAGCCACTAGCGCAAAGCTGTGGAATGTCGCCTCGGTTGCTAAGGGACACGGGGCTCGGAATCACTCGGCAATTAAAGTCCAAGCAGGCTTGGGACTACGAGCGATGCATGGAAGTACAGGAAATACGGCTCCGATTACTAATCTGTTTGCTCGCATCTTCATGGACCCGAGATCAGCCCCTCGGTTGCCATGGCGAGTGGCAGTAATGATAAACAGTAATCAAATCTGCTCCCGTGAGGGCCTGCCTCAGTCCTTACTGCACATAATGAGAAGTGGGGGAGAAAATTAAGTGTCCCTTTGATTCATGCAGCTGATGCCGAACAAGGAGCAAATTGAAAAGAGACGCCCGCTGCAGCTCTCCAGAGACCCGCGTCCGAGCTCGATTGTTTTTATCCCTTCTGAAGCTTCTGACTTTGGTCGAGGCTTAATTTTCTCTAAATGCAGTCATACATTTGCGTCAGACCAGCGTACGGGCGGGATTCACGTGTTTATCGGGAGGATAAATAACTTTTTCCGGAGATAATGATCACACCGGCTTGCTTTTATCTCAATCTCCGCACCGCTGAATATGCAATATGATGATGCCTTTTCCATTTGCATCTTTTGTTCGGATCTTTCTCTCACTATATGCAAACATTTGTGCTATTTACATAATATGCTGCAGCGCTGAAATGGAGAAGGGAAAATAACCGGAATGCTGGATTTCTCCCAGCGTCTCCAAGCTTCCGTCGCTAATCTGGGACGTCTCGTTTGGGCGTTCGTACGTCCAGTGGCTACGATATTGCTGTATTAAGCTAACATGATTGGAGTCTGCTCTTAGTGCAAAAATCATTAGAGCATGTTTATTTTTTCTAGGTGAAAGTTGGCGAGCTTGCCTTCCAATTCTCGCTCGGGAAGCAACAACAACGCCGATGCTGATAATGATCATGATTATGATGATGATATGTTGATAACCGGGGTAAAGATAATCATTATAATAACAGCTGTCGGCTCCCAGATGTATAATTCACTGCGCTGTAATTACATTCGTGCCGTAGCTGGAAGAAAAATTCATTTTAGATCATGTCCGCATTTCCTCCGACCGAGCTGGATCTGTTTCCACGCTAAACGTCAGCACCTTCACCATTTCCGCCTGTAGGTGACAAAGAGGCTTTTCTCTGAACTGCCTGCTCATGGGCAATTAGAGCGCCATGTTGGGATCATAAATCTATCAGCTGCTTTGTCCAGCTGGGCAGGAAAATGTTGTTATTATTATTATTTTACCTCCTGGAGCTGATGCTGAAGTCTTACCTGTCACCTGTTGACAGTTTCGTGGGCAGATGGCTGATCTGGAACAGTAAGTAAACAAAGCATGGTGCAGCTTTCACAGAAATCCATAGATTATTCTATATTTTTTGTATTTAATATTCTTTTAATATTCTTTCTTCCATTAATT
>BJFM01002202.1:137699-176271 GCA_016586285.1 Arothron firmamentum | reverse complement strand
CACACACACACACATACCCTTTATGCCATTTCACCCGGTCCTCAGTCCCAATCCCTCATCCTCAGGGGCCATTTGTTATGTACGTTGGCCCCGTCCGACATTCGTGTTTGCATATGGGCGCACAAGCACCACCCCGACCCTCGTTCACGGCTCCAGATGGACCGCCGGTCCTTCGTATGTCCTTTCTTCTGGAGGCAGATGTCCTTTCAATGTTTTGTGCTTTCTAAATATTTGATGATATTGGGCAGGATTCTCCGCCTTCCTCTTCTTTCCACTTCCAGGGTGAAAACAGAAAACAGATGTTTTCCAGATTGGAAAAGTGGTAAAAATATGGCAACAGTTGTTCAGATCCTGTAGCGCTGCTGCTGGAGGTGCAGTGTCCATTAGCGCCCGTCTTTTGCAGGCAACCGTCCACTGACCTTCTCTCTGGGTCCTTTGGAGGGTTCCTTTGTCACAGTGCTAGAAGGTTCCGGCCCCTCCACCCACCTTCTGGACGCCTGCTAAATTACCCCAGTCACTCCAGAGAGGGTGAATTTCTCCATTCGCTTGTTTTTAAAGTCTTTTTTTTTAATTATCCAGCTGCTGTTTCACTGTAGATCAACGTCACTTTCACACGTTGGTGAAGCTCTTTTTTAAATCATGACACCGATACAAGAGAACAAAAGAAAATAAAGGAGGGAATCAGCAGGCATTCATATGCAATGCACTTTACATCTTCGTGGGCTTAAAAGAACTGACAAAATAAGACGGATTCGTATGAAATCCCTTCTCAGTTCTCCTCAGAGTCAAACCCCTCCTGCTGAGCTTCCTTTGAATTCCACTTGTAATACACAAGTGCGTGATTTCAGGCACAAAGGCTGCATCTGGTGGCCTGGGGGGAACCTGTCCGTCAGTCAGGAGCCTCGGCTCAGAACCTCTGGAGGACCTCCAGCCTCGCGCTGCAGCGCAAACATACGCTGAGCCCCGCAGCCTTTCAGAGGGGCGAAACGAAACAGAAATAGTCCAGGAAATGATAAACAGAGTGGAGCTGATCTCTGTCAAACAAAAGCCGTTGGCCTGGGGAGAGGCCGCCCAGATGTGGGTTGCACCTCTGCCTCCAGTATAAACGCATCAAAGGGATTGCTTGTCGTGCTCGGTCCACATCATCGTCATCGGCCCGGTCATCATCGCACGCTTGAACCGAGGCGAGAGGCTAAAGGTCCCCGGAGGCGCCTGAGAAAAACATGTTTGTTACGCAAAGCTTCCTTTCAGCTTTTCCTCAGTTTACGCTTCAGGACCGCCGCAAAGCCCCGCCCGCTGCAGCTGCCAGCGCCCGGGCCAGGTACCCATTCCGTGCTGTGTTTCTCCCCTTTAAATCACCCTTTGGCTGCTTGCAGGCTGATGAGGGATGAGTGTGGCGCTCCCTTTCTGGTTTTATTACAGCAGAGTGGCCCCGCCTGTTCTCCAGCCTCTCTGCGGCTGAGTGGTACAAATCAACAGCGTGCACGGCATTAATCAGCAGCCCGGGAGGTCACCTGGACACGCACCTGTCCTCGCGCATCCTTCTCGCGGGTCCTTGACAACGTGACAATCAATCACGCCCTTTTCCCCCGTGAAGCTCGAGTGATTCGCCACTTGTTGTTGCGGGGGAAGGAAATGTTAATGAGAGAAAGTTTGTGAGCGAGTTGCTTGAGGTCAAGGTGGAGAGGCTGTTACACGGCTGCTCCGACTCCCTTTGAGGCTGGTTTCTGTGTGTGCTAGCTGGAGCAATTAGCCACCCGGCTGTACCTAGCACAATGAGATGTAAATTATGCAGCAACTTGTCTTGTTTAGCTCGCCATAGTGCATGTATAATGTACAACTTTTGCCTCTTTTTCATTATAATAAGGGCTCAGAACGATGATGTGGAACTTTCCCTGCGTCGGGGCTGACTGGCAGTCTTAGAGGCTTAACAGAACCCTATCAGGAAAATTACCTTCGCCACAAAATAGCGTTTCCAGCCGGAACTGAACGCCTCGTGAATTAAATGCGCGCATGATAAGAGCGAATGGAAAGCTTAAATTCAGCCCTTTTTTTGAAAATATTCTGTCTGATTTTTCCCCTTCTTCTCATCCCAACCTGTATGAATCTTTCCTTTTGATTTGACATGTTTTTTTTCCAGCCAGTGTGAAGAGAATCACTCAAGACTGAAGGAAGGAACCCAAGGACAGTGAAAACCTAAATAAAGTTCAAGTAGAAAAGCGTTTTTTACAGGCCGTATGTAGCCACAGCGTGGTACTTTATCACAATTTATTATCTGTCAATTTACTCAGCTGCATTTCGATGACAGCAACCAGTTCCTGTGCACCCTTCATGCTTAACTCCGCTACATGCATGCTAATAACAGCTGGTACTTAGAATTCTGCAGCGTGTCACCTCACGTCGTTGCTGCGGCAAAAGTTCCCGAACATATTTTGTAAAGTCCTACAGCAACAGTCTTTTAGCACAAACGGGACAGACGGTGACGGTAAACATGCTGGAATCTGTCGCAAACGCCGAGGATGTCACCAACGTATGGCTTTTTCCCGCGCTCGCGTCTCGCGTTTGCTGCTGGCTGACAGCTTTGACAGCTCCACAGCGTCTCCTGTCCCGGGAAAAGTGGAAAATGACGCAAAGGCGTCGCTTCCAGATCACACAACTGGAAATAAGGTATCGATTCAGGATTTTTTTTTTTTTTTTTCACATCCAGCCTCGCGTCCTTGAGGGTTTGTTTATTGTGAGAAAAGGCTGTGAAAAGCTGTGGCGCTGAGCGCGCTTTGTTTTCCCGCTTGACCGTTGGAAACCCGGGAGAGGCTGAACGGTTCCAGCTCCGGGTTTTTCGTATGACGGCTCAATGTCACACTTTTAAAGGCATCAAAAGCCGCCGTAGCTGTGAGTGACAGGGGCGAGCTTTCCATCTCCGGGATCAGCGAAGAGGGGAAAAACAAAAAAACAAGGTTCTGAAACAACAGCCGAGTTGTGTGATTTCAATCTCGCCGCTGGGATTTGACATCAGGCTTCCTGGATGAAACGCTGGGATCTCTCTTTGTTTTAGGCTAATGGAGGTGGAGGAAATTGAGAATATAACCCTCTGCTGCTCTCAGTCACCCCCCCATCTACCTCCCACCAGTCAATCCAGGCTTCAAATAGAGAGCCAGAGCGTGGCACAGCCGTGGGCGCCACACGGCGAGCGGAAAGGCTGCGCTTTACACTAAAATGATGCAGAAGAAGAAGAAGAAGAAGAAGAAGAAGAAGAAGAAGAAGAAGAAGAAGAAGAAGAAGAAGAAGAAGAAGAAGAAGAAGAAGAAGAAGAAGAAGAAGAAGAAGAGACACGCCCCGGCTGTGATTGTCCATCTGCGAGCCCAGCGTGGAGCCCCGATGAGGCCGGGTCTGCCGGGGTGGCGCCCGCGGTCTGATGTACTCGACACTAAACGCAACTTCGATGACGTCCAAGATCACGGAGCTGAGAGAAGTCAGGTGATGTCAAAGCCACCACAATGCTGAATATCCATCTCGAAATGGCTTATTTGGTAGCTTTTTCTTTTTATTCTTTATCCTGCAGCTGCTCTGATTGATCATTTTCTCAAGCTAATAGTGGCTCCAAATCCCTGGATGCTCTCCACTGATGCTCTCTGGAAGATTTTAGCAATTTAGCTAAATCCATTTCAGAGATTACCGCAGCGGCAGACAAAACAGGAAGGACAAACATTAAATGGTGAGTCATTTTATATAGAATCTTCTTGGCCTCTCTCTCCATTTGCCAGCATTTTGTCAATATTAACTGTAGCCGCAGCCGGGCTGATTTCTGAAGGAGTCAGGTATAAATGATGCAGTCCTCCGAGCTTGCAGAGCTCTCTCAATCATGTATGAGTGGTGGGTAAGTGACTGAAGCTGCTGTGGCCCACCACTCTTTCTGCCTCCTGTCTGCTTTCTGTTCTTACCACAGATAAGGGGGATGAGGGAGAGTTTTCCTCACACTCCAGGCTTCATCACCATGGCCGGGGATGTTTTTAACAGTCGTCTCTGCCACCGATAGTGGACGCAGGCCTGGAGATGAATCAGAGAGAAGCAACAGCTGTCTTCATGGGGGATGTCTCACTCTGACGTTAAAAAAATAAAATTAAATTAAAAAAAATCTGAAATAGAGAAGATGTTAATTACAGTGTCAGTTTTGGTTGTTTGAATGTTTTTATGACTTCAGGACTCAAAGCTTCGGTTGGTTTCTTCCTCGTTTGGTCCGATTTTACATGAGTCCTTGTGTTTTCCTGCCTTTAAATGAGTTGGCTTTATCCTCATTCCTTATGTTTTAATCATTTTTTCATGTTTAATTTTAGTTCTCTATTTTTATCAGTTTAGTAACCTTTAGTAACCTTCTGTTTAGGTTCTTTTCTTAGTGTTCTTTCCTTCTTAGTGTTCTTTTGTCAGTGTTTTCTTCCTCCTCACCTGCCTAATTGGCCTAATTAGGCTCCTCCCACACTAATATATAAGCAGTGCTCCCTGTTAGCCTGTGTCAGGTTGTTAAGGCCTCCATACTGGTTGGTCTGCCACCAGTTCTGCTGTGTTTTTACTTCTGGGTTTTTGGCTGAAGCTCTCTGGAATTATGGGGGAATTTTATCCACTTCTGTTCCCGGTTGGAGCATCAAACCAGCTTTAACTTCACCTCACCACAACAGTAAGTCCCAAATATGCTGCTTTATCTGCAATTGTCTCTAGACTTTGTATCATTCAAAACTCAATGGTGCTTACAATGAAAAAAGCAAAACCAAATTATATTCATCCAACGCAATCACAATCCAACATGGTCCCTCTTGTTATGTTGGCCATCAACTGCCTGTTTGTTCAAATGTTTGTGCAACCTGCCATGCTAACAGTGTAGCTGCTAGCAGAGCCTTTTGATTTTGGGGGTAAAACAGGAACCTGGAATTCCACTTGGTGGGTTTAAGGACAGTAAAAATGGAGGGAACAAGTAAATAAAAGTGTAATGATTTTGATGCAGGGAGGAGTTTATGTAGCACTGAAGGCTGAAGTTGCAACTCAGCATGGCCATGGCCTCCAGCTCTGGTTTATCTCAATGAATCAGACCTAGATTGGAGGACATTTTGAACCACCATTGTGTCATGTGCAGCTGTATTTCAGGGTGAAATAGCCTCTCCGGCACTGTGGATGGAACCACACACTGGAATAAATCTATATTTGATGGATTTGGTTCTAAAAAGCATCACAACTGCTGATAATAATTCCTATAATAACTCAGTGACTTACTGTAGATCACTTATTAAGTTCAACTTCTGGTCATTAGATAATAAAATGTTCAAGCTACGTAAAAAAAAAAGGGTCAGTAATGTTCCAGGTCATGACTGTGTCATCGCTTTATGTCCATTTCTAAGCTCTTAATTGAACATCTGAGGGTTGAGAGCAAACATGAGCGATGTGCCAAGTTCAGCTTCAGATTTACACGAATAAAAACTACATTTCATGTCTTGCTACGAAATGAAATATAATTGGTTTTCACTTTAAATTCTGACTTTTTAAGATATAGTAACATTATTTAATGAGTTTGTCAAAAGTGTGTGTTTTCTCTGGCGCTTAATGGGCTTAATAAGTCAAGGTTTTCCTTTAATTCCGAACTCGCTGATTCATTTTCTGACACTGACCTTTTCCAAAGCTGTTTTTTAAAAGAAAATATCTTTCAAATGTCGCCGCACTTTAATAAAAACCTGGTGTGAGATTTAAAACAAATGTGACGTTGATGAAACAGCTTTTCGGTGGTTGAGAAGTTACGAGTGGACGGAGGCCACAGTCTTCAGGGAAGACTGAGGGCTCCGTCTGGTCCTTTCAGGTTCTCTGCCTCTAAATAATCCTGCTTGACTTGATATATCTATTTGCCAAAAAAGAGAACTACTGCAGCACTTTAATCACAATAATTCCACCATTAAAGCTTTTAAGTGCTCCGTGCGCCATAAATAAATGTTTTTTGTTTTTTTTCATCCTCTGGCCGACAGCAGTCTTTTGTAAATCATTCTTCCCACTGCTGGACAATGGCTTAACCGTCAGCCCGTTGGTTTGTTCTCAGTTTCATTATTTATTCAATAAGAGATCTTCAGCTCAAATATTTGTTTGTGTAGATCTGGGATGTGATTTATAGCGTGTTTTTAAGGCCTGATATCTATACGGTTGTGATTTATAGTAGAACCAAAGATTGATTTATTATACCTTTTATGAAAAGTGAGGAGAAATGGCCAAATGTGCTTGAAAACATTTGCTTTTAAAAAACACAGGTCTCTGCTTGTTCACCCCTTCGACAAGGGGTCAGATCATTTTAATCGCTGGTCATGGATTATCTCTCTTGCTAAATGCTCTGTAAACTTTCCAGGAGGGAAGTTGATAACTTTTTTTTTTTTTTTTAAATAAATAACAATAGTTTAGGGAGCTGCAGTAAAACCTTCATTTTCTTTTGCAAATGTCATGCTTTTGTTGTTTTGTTTGCTAAAGTGAAACCATCCCCATCAGACGGTACCTCCGTGTTCCTGAATTGGATGGAGACGTGAGACAAAGGGACGGGACAAATGGCATCACTTCCATTCCGTCCTGCTCAGCACATCCGGGAATACTGAGCCCAAAACAAAAGGAGAACCAATTTAGTTGTTCGCTCGCTGTAATGAAACAAAAACGCAGGAACTCGGGGTCACGGAGCTGCTTCCTGAAATCCCAGGTCTGCTCCTGCAATAAGAGACTGTGCTCTCCAGGACTCCCACAGCCTCCTCCAAACGAGGCCATCGCCGCGGTAACGAATGGAAGCTGTCGAGGGGACGGCAATACGCCGCTGGACCGAGTGATTGAGGTCAACCCGCGGGGTCGCCGTGGCGATTTCTGGGCAAAGTTCTCGTTAACTTTGCCGACAGTGTTTCCTCCCTCTAATCGGAGCGCTTCCAGCCTTTTCGCTGCCCTCAAACACACATCGGCCACTTTGCTTGACTTGGGGGAACAAAAGGCCCCAAAGAAAGACCCCTGGGAGCCGGGCAGCAGGATGTAAACAGGACACATGCATTCCTCCACTCCGTAAGTGGCCCTGTGGGATGGCGAGTCGGCGGCTGCAGTTATTAAAAACTCTTTGAGCGGCGTTTGAAAATGAGAGTGTTCACGCCTGGCCGGGGTGAGCAAAAAAAAGTGTTGATATTGACAAATCTACTTAGCTTTATTAAAGTTAAGGGGAAAATCTGTTAATTTACTGAGAAGAAAACTGTTCAAATCTGTCCTCTGAAACCTCTATGTTGGAAATATTGGGTCTAGGGGCATGTTGCCATGCGCCCTGAAGGAAATCTCAATAATTTACGGAGCCCAAGCCTGAATTAAAAGCCAGTTCCTGTGATTTTCTGCCAAAGGGCTCAGAGTACTTTTTTTTTTTTTTTAATTATGACCTTTGATTGCTTATTTATTGTGAAATAATGGAGTTATGTTGATGGTTGAGAGGTGATCTCAGGAAAAAGAGGGAGGCCGAAGACTTTGAATGCCCAACAAAAGCTTTTAATTTTCCACTTCATTTAAAGCTGCAGCAGCGGCGCTGTGAGCCGATAGGCCAGAGGCTGCTCGAGGCAGAGAAAAAGGCCCCTTCATAACCAGACTGGAGCAGAGAGCAGAAATGGTTCTTGTTAACAATAATGGCTGCAGTGACTGACTCCAGCATCTGCATAATCTCAAAGGTCACGCCGTATTTTTTGGCTTCGGCGCCGCAGAAATCCCGAAGCTGCGTTCAGCGACGCCGCTTTTTTTTTTTTTTTTTAAAACATTAATGGACAATATATCCTTTCATGGAGGCTCCCTGACGGACGGAAGCTCAGCTGAATCTGCGAACCGGATCTAATACTGCAAATACATTCAAATGTTCACGGAGCGCTGAGATGAAATTCTGAGATTGATCGCTGCTGATGAATGGAACTAATAACAACCTGGAAACAAACAGCAGATTGCGATCGCTCGGTCTTTAATGCCCTTTTTTTTTTCTCATTTTCTGGACTCAGCTGACGTGTGAAGCACAGCCGTGATGCTATCTGAGGCAAATGCTCATAAAAATAATGAATCATCTCCAGCTTTCATCAGGAAGGGTAAATGCATCTGCATCTCTTCACCTTACTCCACCCAGCCTGGTCCTGCTCAGGGTTTCTTCCTGGGTCAGTGTCAATTGTCACAGTTGCTGTACCAATAAAGCTCAGTTGAATTTCATCGCCATTTTCCTCACACTCGGGGAGACTGTCCGACCGTGTCACACATGCAAGCGTGCACGTTGTCTGGACAAGGCCTGAGGGTGCAGAAAGCCGACGGAACTCGAGTGAAGCAAACGCAAAGTCGAGGCAGAGTTCAACCTGCAGGAAAGCAGACCTGGAAGATAATGTGCTTCAACATCCGATTACACGACCCAGCGAACAGTCTGACTGGACGAGGCGTGCGTGCCCCCGTGCTGAATTAACCTTCTGGGGACTGTTTTTCTCTCTTTGTCAGTTTCTCCTCACGCTACATCAAGCTGTATCGTAAATAAATAATTCAACAAAAGAAAAAGGCCTGGACAGAGCTCTCAGATGACCTGGAAGGAGGGCAGGTCGTGCACAAACACACGCTCGCTTTGTTGCTTGTTTCATCCCTGCTGCGGGCTGCGTACCTCCACCAACGCAGCCCCACATCGAGGCCTCTCACGTCACTGCTCACGACAGGATTTCCCAGGGCTCCTCGGGACGCCTGAGGGTGCTCCTCACCCGGCAGGCGGCCGGAGCGGCGCGCTGACTGCTGCTGCTCCGCTGACGCACACATGCAGAGGGTTGGTTTGCAAACTTCCAGCAGAAACTGTGGAGGAATGAAGCCAAACGAGGATGTAAAAGGCTGGAACCAAGATCCCCAGACCCGGAAATGAAGTGCCGCAGAGCGCCGATGCAGCTGGGAGGGCGGCCTTGGCCCTCGGAGCGACCGCACTCTCGCTTCTGTACTCGTCTTCATGCACGTCAACTCTGCTGCAGGTACCGATGCACGTGCATGTGGCTGTGATGGCTGCAACCAGTCGGCTCTGCTCATACAGCTCAGCAGTCAAATCCCCGTCCTCAAACCAAAGGCTGGAAGTGAGGGCTACATGACCGTGGCAGTCGGCGTACTGCTAGCACTAATCCTGCCTGATGCAGATGAAGACATTCGACGCAGCGCCGTATTTGTGGTCTGACTTTTCATTTAGCCTTTGGGATTTCTGCGTTTGTGTCGTGACAAAGCCGGAGCTCAGGAAATGATTGAGTGTGCAACGCCTTACATCACAAACATCAAGTTAATCAGCCAGAAACCTGCATGGAAAAGAGGGCAATCTGCGTGTTATTGAATATCGGCGCTCAACACGCATTGACCTCATGATTGAAGCTCTGCTAATTGCTAATCCCCAAGAGTCAGGCCCAATAATCAACTCTGAAAAATCACTTTAACGCAGCGATGGCTTCCGTGCTGTATGCTAGTTCTCGTGATGGCGTTTCATCAGGACTCAATAGCTTGCATGTCCAATTAGCTTAGCATTGTTGTCATGGAATGCAACATTGGCAGCAGAATAGCAGAGTGAAGTGAGGAAGCTGTTGGTGTGCCACTAACTCCTGCGTTTACCTCACTTCTCCTCATTTGGATGAGCACAGATGCCACTTTAGGAGGCTTTTTGCACACACTGATATCACCGCCTGCGCGCTGTACCGCAAGTGTGTGGTGTAATCCAACAGTATGCTAGCTGTTGGACACAGAAAGCGGGCCTAATTAAAAAAGTGTGCAGACACTCGGTAAGCATTGATTTGCTTGTGAACCTGCACGCTGAGGATAAGGAAGCGACCATTCAACCGCGAGGATAATAAGCAGCTTGAAGCAAGGCTTCATTTGAGCGGCGGGAACTGAAGTGACAATCCTTGTCACTTTTGTGCTCGTGTTATACAGTCTTACCACCTCACGTCAGGTGCTATCGGCTGCGTTTAATGACTTGCTCATGAGAAGAAACTGCAGAAAGCATGCGTGTTGATACACACCAGCTAAAAATCTGCAGTTTAGCAGCAATCAATTTTTAGCTTTAAAAACCAAAGATGTTCAGAAACGTCTAACTTTTGCGTTTGATTGTAGACTTGATTAGCGATAGCTGCCAGGAGTTTGAGAACTAATGGAAGTGTCTTCCGAGGTTTGTTTGCCAGGCGGCCTTCAGTTAAGTTATTGAGCTACTGTTACTGAGACAAACATACAACATTTAAAAGATATTTGCCATTTCTTAACTTGGAGCACTGACAAAAAACAATAGTGTAGCTAGCACAGAAAGCTGGCTTGTTCACCAAGAAGGGAGGATGTTTAGGAAAGTACACCCGATTGAATCCAACATAAACAGCAAATATATGATTCTGAATCTATATTCTTTTTTTCTTTTTTCTCCCTATACAACATCTCGGTCTGAGCGCTCCAGCACCAGCGCTGACGGCTGTTGAAGGCGCGCCTCAGGCCTTTTCAGACCGCAGATCAGACGTGGACGGAGCCTGTGTGATAACCTGCATGTGTCTGAAAGAGATTTGCTGTCAGAAGTCTGTTTGCAGTGATCAATTCGCGGCTACACTCAGAATGACCCTCTGCCTTCATTTTCCAGCACAGGAGGGAACACCAGAGAAAAAAGTACCGCTATACGCGCTGCCTGGAATTTGTCCCCACTGGTGGCAAAAAACCCCCCCCTGATTTTTGTCGCTTCGTCAAACGTCGCTTTAACTCCGACAGCTGTGATCTCACCCCTGCTAAGTCTGCAGCCGTTAAGGCTTCTCTTTCTCTCCCTCTCCTTTTCTGTCAGGCTGGAGTAATCGCTCAAGTCCTGGAAAAACAAAATCATTTCGAAATAAATGCATGAGGCCAATAAAAGTGATGAAGGTGGGAGTGATAGCAGGGTGAGATTTCAATCTGACTCAGGCTGACTCACTGCTGCCCACCGACTGGCCGCGTTTACTTAAAACCACTACTGACTTTATGGATTCTAAAAATTGATTTTCCTATTTCGGAAGCTAATGAAGTGTGCCGAGAAGAAGGAGTAATTCCCCTTATCTGACGGAGCGCCCTTCCTGTGTGGCTGGCTCCAGCGACTCGACATTGTATCTATAATTGAAAACTCTTATGATTTCATTAATGGATGGAGGGAATCCTCGGAAGGGGGCCGGCGGCGGTGGTGTGCAGCCACTCCATCACACTCTACAGACGCATACAAGCGCCTACGACAAACAGAATCAACCTTAATCATGTTATTCTCACCAGGCTATTAACTCGCTAATGGCAAACAGGACAAAGTATTTTTAACTTCTGGGCTCAAAACAGTCTTTGAAATGTAAGTTTAAGGTTGATATTTGTGTGTTTGGCAGTGCAGAATGGTTAGAAACGGTCTCCGGTAGAAAGATTTAAACCCACATTGTTTATTACAGTGCAGTAGATCAGTAATAGAGCTGAAATTGAAAGGAATTCTACTGGCTTCGTGTTCGCAGCCGGAACCAGGATTGCGCGTGACAGTTTTCTGTCTGCAGTGATCTTAGCAGAGCCAAAGGGTTTAAACCACATTTGAGCCGGAGTCAGATTTGCGATAGCAGAAATGAGCCGGCAACACCGGTGCAGAGCAGCGGATCAGAGCTGTGGCTGCCACGCGGTTCCCCTCAACACCCCACCAGGCCGTCAGGTCCACCTCTGTGCATGTAATACCCGGACCAGCGCCCGTCCTAATTACTGCAGTTTGAGCGCGGACCGCCACCGGTCCATATTTTGTGTTTATGCCGGACCTTCTAAATGATTTGGTTCTGCTCGGCTGCTCGCTTTAATGAAAGCGTAAATGCTTCTGGAAGGCTGGAATCCGCTGAGTTGGGCGGATTAGCACTTCCTGTCTCAGGAGGCCTGATGTTTAATTACCACAAGTTGGTTATTTTGATTCATCTGTTGCTGTTTCTTCGGGCTCACTTTTCGCCCAGGGAGGGCGGAGCGTGTGCATGAGGAGCCGTGGTAGGGGAGGGGAAGGGAAAGAAAAAGAGGGGAAAGGAAGGAACTGATGGCATTTCTGCATCTGTGAGGATTCTGCACAGAAACCAAGCTAAGGTGAAGTCCTGCTGATTTTTGCTGTCATTACCACCCTTCCTCTGCTCGTCTTCTCCCTGCTCCCGTCTGTTTATCCAGCCGACCAGGGGAGTGTGTTAATGCCATTGACTGGCTTTGACCTGTACTTAGCATTTAAATCAGGCGCGCCTTGTGTGTGATCTCATTATGAGGCCACCTGACTGTATTTGATGTAAAGCCCTGGCATTAATAAAGATCCCCTCCAGGGCTGAGGGAGGGAAAGATGAGCCTGGTCCTGCAGCCCAGGTCATTTACTGCTGCCCAACAAGGTGGAGAGAGCGTGTTATTACAGTCCTGATCGCTTGGCAGACTGGCCTGTAATTGATCTGTGCTCTGCAGAAGCTCTTGATGGTGATGGAGGATGCGGTTGTCAAGGGAGGATATGATGCAGAATATAATATTTAGTCTGTAATAAGTCAGACGAATCTGGACTTTCAAGACATCCAAGTGAATATTGATTTGGAAAAAACATCTGAGGAAGGTTTTGCAACTAATTTGGAGGATAGCTTAAAAATAATAATAATAATAATAATGAAATCGCTCAAACTTGTCAAAGTAAAAATTGACATTTATTTGGTGGTGAAAAAAACCCTGCAGTTCTGTCACAAAACGTAGATTCTGCTCACTTCTATTCCTGATCTTTTTCATCACAGGTCACACTCGTATTTGATAAAACGATGTCGTAAATTGATTGAAAATCTTCTTTTAATGCTAACGCTAAGAGCATAATGGGCTCACTTACTCACAGGTTAAAAGTCATGAAACATAAAACAGAGGAGTGCGTTTCCAAATAATGTTGTAATGGCTACTGAAATCCCTCTATGAACCTTTGGGTCATCATTTGTTGGAATAAAAGCTGGCGTTGAGTCAAGTTTTAGATTTGAGAAATCATTTTAAGAGACGTCTCCTCACCTCTCAGGGTTAGCTTACTGCTAATGTGCAACTAGCGACATGAAATAAACTGACAGAACACACCTGGGAACACCTTTCATCAGCGACGTTCCTCAGTTTTGAAGTGAACTGATCTGAAATCAGTCCTCCACAGCCTTGTGAGCTGCTCTTCCTGACTGCTGCATCTCCCCGATTCAGCGTTTCAGACATCATGTTTGGACGACGAGGAAAAGAAGTCAATCCTCCCATCGTATTCGGATTTACGTAACCGTAAAATAGAGAGGGGGAAAAAAAGACATTTTCCAAAGGCTGTGGATGGTCTGAGAGTGGCAGCTTTGCGGGTTCGACCCAGCGGTTCTTCCTCCCAGCGAGGCCCCATCGATTGTTTGTGCCCCCAAGAGTCCAACCGGCAACACATAGAAAAGCTTCTAGAGACTCATCTGAGCAACTCTTAATAATTTTGCTGTCCTCATCATGGCGGGGCCACTTGAGGGAGCCGGCAATCAATGGGCGCGACAGAGGCCCGCTCATTATCTGCCAGCAGAGGCTCGTTTCTGCTATAAGTAATACCGAGAAACAAACGCGGCAGAAAACGTTTTGCAGAAAAGCAGCTGCAACGCTTTGCAGACAGGCAGCGAGGACATGAATTATGGCATTTAGACAGACGTGTTCTCACTCCCCAGTCATCGGATAATGAAGCCCGGTCACAGGCCGCCTGAGGCTCCCACAACCGATGCCTCCAGCCTGGGGTTTCCACACCAGGGCTGTTCAGTAAATGTTATTCCTGACGAGTCGATGATGTATGCATGAGTTAGCGCCTCATAAATACGTCATTAGGAGTCAAGTTTCTCTTAGCTAAAATCAGAAATACTCCATGGCCTGTTGAAGAACAAACTGAATCTTTCAGTTTAGATTCTGATGCTTCTCCAGGTGAGCGTGGACCCAAATTTGACCTCTAATCTCGATGCAGAGCGCCCGCTAATGTTCCCGAGTCCGGCCAGAGTCGCCAGCCTTGAAAGAATCTGCCACATCTCAAGTTGGAATATTTAGCAGCCATTTGTTACCGCAGCTTCTCCTCTTCATCACCCCCCCCCCATGACATTCTCCATTAAAGTCCCATTAGCTGCCATTTTCAATGCCAACAACAACACTGGACTGGAATGCAGAGAGGAGGAGACACCCCGGGACACGATCTCATCCCAACAGATTCTTCACCATTATTCAACATTGTCTGGGAAACACCGAATTATGTCATTCACCGGAGCGCCGCATCCTCTCCCGTCGACCGAGCGTGACTGAGGACTCGGTTCGTTCCTACCGGCCTCTGTCATGCTGTCGGTGGGGGAGGGAAACAAATGAGGACTCGCTAATGGCGCTTTTTTTCCTTTTTTTTCCCCCCAGAGATCATCCGTCTTAAGTATCCTCCTTCGATTTTAGAGGTTAGGAAGTTAGGAGTCCGGAAGAGGGACACTTTCCCTCTTTGATATACACACAAAAACCTGCAAAGTTCAAGTTGGCGGAGGTTGGATGAGGACGGCGGGTAGCTTCGGCGAAGCTGCCCCCAAAACCGGGTTTACCCGACTAATTAAGGATGAAACCAGCCATCACATCCAGGATCGTGAACAATCGTGAACAATAGCAGCGTCTCGATTTTCAATCTTTGTCCCCAGATTTGAATGATTTCGCCCAAGCGCACGGCGGGCCGGCGTGGATGGGCCAGCAGCCGTGCGCTGCAGATCTGAGGTCACGTTGGCAGCATCTCCGGGGTTCGGCGTCGCTGTGGGCTGCTTGAGTCACCTGCATCGGTGTTTAATATGCATTTAACATGATATTTTAAGGGAATGAATGGGAAATAACAATGCAGAAGTAATTACACGCTGGCTGAGCGCCCCCAGCATCTGTCAGTCTGTCACTGGGTGGAATTTCATTGTGTCTTGTTTCCCAGACAGAGTTTTTCATTTGTGTCGTGTCTCAGCCTGGCCGGCTGCTCATTAATAACCTGCACATAAAATTGAAATTCGTTGACTGTCCAAAGAATCTCCAGGTAATGCACCCAGAAAGCTGAGGTATAAGCCCCCCTTCGCTCAGACGTTAATAACTTTCTGAATTAATGTCTCTGTGCAAATGGCAGTGAATGGCCAAACGGGAAATGGACTCTGTGTCCGTGTTGACACTGCCATCAGAGGAAAAACGACAGGAAAGATGACAGCAGGAGCGGCAGCGCCGCGAGGGAGGAGGGGATGCTGGCGGGGTGGTGGCGGGGGGGTGGAGGGTGGTGGTGGGGGTTGCCGGACAAAATTGTCGTTGAATCCTGTACATTGTGGACTCCAGCTGCTGCCATGTGCCACTCTGGGGTCGTAGGTCACCAGTGTTCCAAGACGACTGGAGGGAATCTCCACGGCAGCAGAGCAATTGGCTGCTCGCGCACGTACGCGCACACAAACAACCCCAAGCCCGCATAAAGCCAAAGGCAGCGGATGTATTATTAGTGTTGTAAGATGCAAATTTATTCCTGAACGCACCATTAAAACGATAAAGGGCCACTTTGATGCAGAGACTCGCCGTCAATCTCGGACGCTCCGCCTGTACTTAAGCTAATTGTGTTGCTCTTGTGCATTATAGCAAAGAGCCATTTGTATGAAGAGCGTGTTCAGGAGGGTGGGGGAGACAAATGACGCAGCACAGTGAAAATATCGACGCGCTCCTCACGCCGGTAGCTCAGCCGTCGGATCACCTTCACTGGGGAACGGAGCGGGATGAGGTCTTCTCAGATTTGCGCAGATGAGGTGGTTTCATTTCAGTTCATCTGTTTCTGCAGTATTTAATTTCTTCAACATCCCCACTCGAGGCACTAATTGTGGACTGAAGTCTGTCCACAGACGTCCAAAGGGAGTCATTCTGCTGCGTCAGCAAATTCCTGTTGGTAGAAGGTATTAGAATGAAGATTTGAGGGGAGAAGGTCCACAGAGCCTTCCTTTTGGGGCATATTGCTCTGAATGATGAATATTTTAAGATGCATAAATGTTTTAGACATCCAGACTGAGGTCAAACTGTTCCTGAATCCTTCAGGCTGAAGAGGAATGTTGGTGATTAAAGCACATTCTGCTTTGATCCTTTGAGGTTTTTCCTGTAGAAAATGTTAAAAAAATTTGCACATAATGAAAAAAAACCCACCATTTAAAAAATAAATAAATAAAAAAATTCTGTGTATTTCTTTTTGCTGAGATGCCCTTGCAGCCGTTAGTGGTAAATTCATCTTCTAATAGCTCTTTTATTGGGGATGTTAGCTGTCCCATTTAATGCTTTAACAGAATGTAAGATTGTCTTCTTCACTCCAGATCGATCTGTGTGGTGCAAAAGTTGCTTTGTTTGTAACCTTGTTTTTAAAGGGTTGCATTCACGGTGCGTTTAAGTGCACCTTTGCTAGTTTAATGGCTGAGAAGAGGCCAGGGTCCATAGAACATGGCTCCCCGCCGAAAAATGATCACCATGCAAAATGTTGCGGATCACACAGCTAGCAGGACAACAGGGGCTCCTCAAATTCCATTTAAAGACCAATGTCCCAATGTCCCTAACAGGGCTACGCAAGCGGAGCAGTCGGCCACTAGAACCATCTTGGAACTCAGAACCTTGGCTTTCTGATCATCTGGCTGTTCAAACCATATAAAGATTATTTGACATATGTAGGTGTTTTTGATTAAGCGTCTCCCTTCGCAGCCAATCGTGATCAAAAGTCTCATTTTGAATGTTTCCTTTTTTCCGATCCAAATTGCGACAGCGTTCTGGCGCTTTCATCCACCAAAAGACCTCAGGTATTCACTTTATCCGCAGGCTTCTATGTTTTCCCTTTCTAATCCCGACAGACTGAAGCGTGTTTTTTTTCTTCGTGTGTTGGCTGGGAATGAGAGCGCTTCCTTCGGTGGCCAGAGGGCTTCCTGATTGATTAGACTCCTTCAGAGGGAAAAGAGCCGAGTGCTTCTGAGCTTTGGAGTTTGAGTGTGAAACACTGGGTGACGCAGTCGTGTTTCCAGCCAAAAATACACACTTTGAAGACTTCGCTCACTCCAGAAAATCAGATTTTTTTTTGTGCCTGTGTTGAGGGGAAGTGTTTCACAGAAATGCAAAGCGGCTGTTTGCTGCTGTTATTGCAGCGGGCCTGGGGATGCAGCCGCAAAACTGCACCGTAAGAACCTGGAAACCGCCTCATCTAAATATCGCTGAGGTAACAGCTTTGACTGTGTGAGAGAGGACTCAGGTCAATAGTTTCTTGGCTATACAGTGTTGTTTAATTTCCAGTTTCTAGCAGAGGACAAATGGCAGTTTTTGTGATTTATTTTCAGTGGGACTGTTTAGTCAGGCTTTATTTCAAATATATAATTATAATTGTGGACAGAATGCAAAAACCCAGCCTTGTATGCATTTAACCAGCTGGTTTCCCATTTTTCTTTGTTTCAATTTCTTGTTTTGGCTTTTCATTATAGTCGGGACCATAAAACTGGGGTGCTGGTTTGCATGTGTTGCTGAAATCATCTTCCTCCGCATTAGAACTGTGCTGTCATGAATAATGATGGTTCGAGAGTGTTTGAGGTTGTTGCTAAGAGCATTTTTCGGACTTGGCTGCTGGTTATTATGCTGAGAGTGCTCGAGAGAAAGAAATGTTTTGCTTGAGAGCAACCTGATGGATAATTTAAGCCTGTGTGAACTCGGGTTTGAGACCTAAGACTGCAGCTTCACAACTCTCGGGGTGATCAAAGCACCAGAGGTGATCAAAGCACCAGATCCACCAGGGAACCTTCACTGCTGGCACCCATCTGACGCTCTGTCCCGCTTCTGGTGTGACAGATGGACAAGCGAGCTCCTTTTCTGGATGAATCTGGTGTTCCGAGTGTCACAACGAAGATGCACTCATAAATCCGTCTCCACAGCCACCTGTCATCAGTGTTTTGAACCCTAGTGAGCAGGAATCCTCCACCGTGGCAGACATTCCCGCTCTGTTTACCAACGCTACATTGAGTAATATTGCAGCTGTTCAAACACCCGCTAGCGGTGCCTGTCGGACAAATTACACCGTGTCAAATAACAAAGAAGCGGCACTATGAACGCGGATCTATAGCTAATTACAGCAGCGAGCTTTTAAGCCAGGCAGACTGAGGAGAGCACAGAGAAAGCATCTACCCAGCGCGTCGATGCCGCTTAGATTTTGTGTTCCTGAGCTGACACGACGGTCAGCAATATTGGATGTCTTTCATTCCGTATCAAAGAGCCATTAATGACTCAAACCCCACCGCTGGCTTCGCTAGCTTCGCTTTATCTGTCCCCGGAAAGAATAAATAAGCTAATTTCAAGTTGGTTTCTAGATCAAAATCAACAGATTAGACCTTTATTGTGAGAAACGGCCTTCTTTGAGCCCAGCTCTCATAACAGATATCAATATATATATAACGAGACGCTAATGCTGCGCCTGTAACTCCCCGGTGATCAATGTTGACATTTTCTTGGCTCCGCTGTGAAAATTCTTCGGAGCTGCTCTTTAAACGCGCCCGAGCAGACGGCAGCAACGGCTCAAACATGAGCTTATTTGCAATTTGATTTCCAGCCCTGTCAAGTGGCTCGACTCTTCCCAGGTCTCTGATTGGTCCGGCGCCATGAAGAAAACACACACAAGCGCGTGGAACCTTTTAGTTAATTCAACCCACAGAATAAAAGATGCCCACAGTATCGCTCTCATTAAATGCTAATTTCCACCTTCAAACACGAGTGTTTTTCTGTGTGATGGACAGCATCTTTAATTACTTATTGTCTTACATGAATTACAGCAAATATTTAGAAGGAATCTTTGCCTCGGCAACACTATTGAAGGTTAAAGAAGAGACATTAGGGTTATTTTTAATGGTGTTTTTTTGTTTGCAAGCAAATATCTTCAAATGGAAAAGGTGTGAGTGCACATTTTAGCTTTCCAGAGATTAAAGCAGTCAGCATCTCGCCTCTGCAAACTGTGGTGGGAGGAAATTTGTTGTTATTCACAGCAGCACCTAAATCAGAGTCCATTTAAAGGCGATGAAGATGCAGGAGAGGACGCGTGATCGGGCCGACCTTGAGGTGATGATGCTTACTTTTCTTAATGAATATAAAAAAAACATGCCTGGCCTTCTATATCACACTCATTTGTATCAGTTCCTTCAGTCCTCCCGTATTTTTCTCCCTCCTTTTCTTGTCTGCGAGTCCTTGTGAGGTGAAACTGCAGATTTGAAGTCTCCGACCTTGAGTGCCGCTCCGAGGAGCACGCGCTCATCTGTCGAGCTCCTGGATCGCGACAGATTTTTTTCTTCCCTGCCGTCGCCATGAGATCCGTAACTATTGATCCTGGCAGCCAAGCAGCTCTTGTAATTAAAAACATTCTATGTGGACGATGGTAAATACCGCTGAAAGCCGACGGCGGCGGGGTTCTTCAGCCTTAATGAGATTTCAGTGGAAAAGCTAAGCAACCAAGCCAGGGAATCAATAGTTTCTCCTTCGTTGTCTATCAAATGCTTTTGATAATCTTCTCTGAAGATTAATTTTGAATGTTGCAACTCATCACCAACACCGACCACGCTTCGCTGGGCTGAAGTCGAGTCTCGGAGAACCCGACAGTAACGTGTTCAGATGCCATTTCCTGCCTCTAAAGTTACCTTGTTCCCAGATGAGGAGCATGATTCAACAGCAGGTGCACAGCGATTAGCCACAGAATTAAACTACCTTGATTCTGTTGACAGGCGGATTTTCCCGCATGGGTTCTTTCTAAGGTTCTCAGGGCTTCATCCGGACCTCCTTGTAGGCCGTTGATGAAAGGGCAGATTACTCCCACCTCTATCTCGATGTAGTGCCATCATGGAATCAGTGGTATTCAGTTTTGTAGCTCCAGACAGTAAAAAAGCAGCAAGAGCATCATCCAGCAGTCTGGATCATTATCCTAGACTGCTAACTTTACCAACGTATCAATCTGATGTTAGCATTAGGTCTGCCGGCGGCGTTGGTTGGTTCACACAGACCTGTGTATATAGCTAAAAATGCACCGCGTTGACCAACCTCGAAGCAAATTAAAAGCTGCCACGCTGGAATTGCATGTTCATTATTTACCTGTCCCTTCTGCACCTGCCGTCTTTAATAAAGCATCTCTACGAAATGAAAACAAACCTCAGAAGTTGGAGGACGGAGGAGATGTTTGGGATCACAAACACAGAGTCTGATAATACACAAGTGTGTCCCAGACGGTTGTGTTAATATGAAACTCCCTGTGTGACAAATAGAAACATGAATTAGCCAAAGTGGAATGAAATCTCGGAGGAGCGGCAGAATATGTCTGTTAAACGTCCAGCAGCTAGAGTCCACAGCTGGAGACGATATTGCCAGTAATTACTTCCATCCCTGCTGGGCAGAAGACCTCGCCGTCGCCTGCTTCCCTCTCTGGGACAGCCCCTCATCTCATTCCAGCCCACATCGCTTCTGTCAGGCATCAGCAAGGAGAGGACAGGAGAAAGAGGAGGAGGAGGCGGCGGGGGCCCATAGTGGACCCCAGAAGCGATATCGGCATCACAGGAAATCTTCCTTTTCGTAACTCTGAAGGTTGGGCTTCTCGTCTGTATAGACGTGAGATGTTTCCTTTAGTAGTACACATGAGATAATTACAGCGTGAAAATGTGTTCTTGGTTGTTAAATCCGTTTCCTCACTGCGTTTCAGCGCCAGTATCGGGGTGTTAATAGGCACATTATGTTGTATGCTAATACAAAATGAGCAATGTCATTAAAAACAATTACCAACAGATGTTTTTTAAAAAAACTACCCTCGTTCACTAATAATAGCAATTCACTCTAAAAATGATATTAAAGCCAGAACTGCATCATTTATTTTAATTGACAACATTCTTACGGCCATGTATGGACTGCGGAGGATTATTTTGCGCTAGTAAATATTATTTCGGTGTTAGTCGTGGCGCTAACTAGCACGCAGGAGGCTGAATTCCATTTCAAACAAGAACTGTTGGAGTTTCTGAGGTTCAGGTTGCACCAAGCTTTTTCTTGGTTCTCCCTTTGCTCCTGGATGCGGCGTCATTTTATTGCGGCTGTGTTGGTTGTATTTAATGAAAAGTTACCACCAGCCTGATATAGTTTTTCCCAAATTGGTCTTCAAATAGCAGCAAATGTGCAGAAATCACAGCAACGGTGTGACACCGCTGCTGTGATTTCTGACGTGTGTCTGACGATGCTCGGAGAGAAAAGACGGCTTCACACATCTGACGCCGGTGTGCTGATGGCTGCAGAGGAACCTGATCTGCCAGCAAAATGGAGACGTTTGCTTTGTAAAATCTTTGCCACAGATGCATTGATCTGCTTGTTCCGCCACACGTCAGGATCTAAAGAGCACAACTATTTCTTCGGGAAAAGGACAAAGTAATTACTGCCACTTAAAACTGTCAATTGATTTTCTCTGGCATGAAATGAATTTCTTGGAATCTTCCAGGCAGTAAAATCTGCTTCGATATGGAAGAAGCCTGTGGTGAAAGACTCGCCTTGATGTCTCCTCAGGAAGATGCCTTTTGTGCAACCTTGACCCCCTTTTTTTTCTTCCCAGCCAGAGTTTTAAGGATTGACACTTAATTATTCCTGCCTTTACGTGATAAGCCCCAGAGCTCAGGCAGTCGATGCAGTAATGGGTTCAGGATAACTGAGCAGGAGGATGTTCTCTCTGTTCTGACACTGGCGTGCAGATCAAGGCCTCGTGATGGGAGTAATGACGGCATTTGTAGCTTTGGCGTCGCCGATGTGTCATAGATTGTTGATAGCTGGGGGAGGGGGACGATCTGGGAGCTGTCTGCTTCACTGGCTCCGGCTCACCACTGGATCAATGCATCGACACCAGGGAAGTTCCCACTTCACCAGTCAGCCGGCCCACCTCATCACGCCGCTTATTCAACCACGCCGAACAATAACAGCTTTCGCGCGGGGCCCGGGCCTCTTCCCCTAATTGCCGGAGCGTGAGTGAAGTTTCTGAAGCTGCCGAGTGTCAGTTTCCTCTGGCTGTCTCATCAGTCGGATGCTCCAGCGCAGGGACGCAAACGCCCCCTCGCTCGGCTGCAAACAGACATCATTTGCTCATTTAGGTCATGCTTGATTTTACTCTTCTTCAGTCACAGGATGTCTGAAATGAAAGCTACTGTGACGGACCAGCGGGCAGATTTCAAATAATCAGTGGCTGTTCTTTATTCTTAAAAGTGCACCGCTTTGCACAGATAATTCATGCTAAGCAGCTAGCGCAGATGCTTCCTGTATCACAACCAGCGTAATCTAATGACTAAAACTATTCTGTTTTTATAATATTGCCACACACTTAAGCTGCTGTTACATTTTGTATAATATCTGAATCTGCCAGCTTCTTTTCTTTGCCTTCGCTTGTGTTTTTCCTCTGCCAGGATGAGACCCAGTTGTGTTTGTTTAGCTCTGCTGCAGCCATCCCCGAAGGCTGCCGAGGTCTTGTTGCCACGGTGAACTTCCACTATCTACACGCCGCCGTGCTGTTCCATTAAGGCGTTTCGGGGGCATCAAGGTTGTTTCTTTGCAGCAGAAAGAATCTCAGGACCTACAAACAATTTACTTTTCACAGTGTTTCCATCGCTTTTTTTTTTCCCCATCAAAATTGAACCAGGGTATTTCAAACTGTGAAAACATTTTTTCCGAAGAGGAAACACCGCTGGACGTCTTTAATTTGTATTCAACAAGAACTGGCTCGTTACAGGAGTCACCGCTGACGAGAGCAGTCAGGCCATGTGACTTTTATTTGTTTACCCTCGTCGGAGGGCAGGAAATCGATTTCCTTCGTCTCTTCTTCTCTTTACAAGAACATCACATTAAAATGCAAGTCGTAGCCAGGTAATGTTAGGAAAGCAGACAGAAGTTCCCTCCAATCTCGGCGCCGATGCTAGTCGTTGCGTTTAAGGTCTGAGGAGGAGTCAGACGCTGCGGCCGTGATGCTCCTGCAGAGCGACAACGGCTACATCACAGAGATCTGTCACTGCCGGAACCACAGGATGGAGCTCGGGACGGAACTTGATGTGGTTCGGCCTGAATGTGTCGGTGATGTCGGGTATAACAGACATCTGTCAGTGAAGCTCCGTGAAAGCCACGCGCGGCCTTTGATTCCTTCAGATTTAAAGGCGAATGGAGGGAACTGGCTGGGTGGCCTCACTCACGCAGAGCTTTGATTTAATGCAACGACGGATGGCTCAGACTGTTGCCGTAGAGACGGACATCCAGCCTACGACTGACCGAAAACTGCAGCCGATGGAAGACGCTTTCAGATTTGGGACCTTTAAGAACGAGGCTCTGCTCGTCATCCCGTCGGGGTGGGCAGCCATTACAGCGTCTCAAATGTGAAATAATGGATCATTACACCGGAAAGAGCAAATATAGACAGTGGGGTAGGTTTAATAGGTACAATAGCTTTCCCGGAGGGTGAACTTATGACATGGAGTCAACTGGGCGACATATGAAGACCAATTACAGCTGCTGCGCTGATGGTAACGTGGTTCCGTTGCACCTCGGAGTGCTTCCTAATTCGCCAGCGCAGATCCCCGGCTATTAATATTGCACTTTCTGCTGCACGGCGAAGGACATCGCTGCCTTAAACTGACAGCGACAGACAAAGGCCAGTTTTCAAAAGGCCCTCCACTGTAATGAGGCAGAAATATTGAACAGTACATCCTTGTCTTTGATCCACAGGATCACCTTTGGGTATGATAATCATCTGGATACTAATGAACAAAGGGCCAACAGTGGAGACTAACCGCTCTGACTTGGGGTTGAATGCAGATGAGATCTATTTAAACAAGTCGTGGGAGGCACAAATCACACACGGGGGGGCTTTTATTTTTAAGGTGAAAAGTAAAATTCACAAAGGCAGGAAGGGAAAGACAAACGGTTAAACGCGCTTAATCCCGGGTGGTTGGACGGGGCAACACCAGCGACGCAAGCCCCATCCTCCCCTCACAAGCCTGCTCAGGGTTGAATGACACGTGTTTTCTTTCTATTTAGGTGCACGCTTTGATCCTCCAGTCAGCGGCGTTTAGAGCCTGAGAACCAGGCGCTCAGAGTAGAAGCTGAATGATGCTGGAAGAGAGAGAGAAAGCCCAATCGCGGCCTTGAGGCGTCATTCAGACTGCAGATTTCAGTGTCGGAGAGATGATTAGAAAACACTGGCGTGCGCTCATGTTGATACATAATCCTGCTCTAAATATTTGGGAATGGTTGCTGTTGCGTTAGAGCACGTGCAGGCGCTCCATGGCTATTCTGGACCTTTGAAACTGACTCCACACAGACTAAACAATAGTCTGATGTTCAGATTTGAGGAATTGTAACGTCCTCATTTCAAACACAACACGTTAGCCATGTGACTGCCTCAAGCAAAGAGGATTACATGTTCTATTCAAACCTTCTCCCAGTCCGACGTTGCACAGGGTGACAGGAGAATGATGGAGGGTGATTCCCCACTTCCTGCTCAGTGGGGGCTGCCTCCTGCACTTGCTGAAGTAGGACTGAATGTTCTTTAGCTTGTTTGAATGTTGCAGTTATCCTCCCTGTGGAGGTTTGTGTGACGCAGCACAGCTGGCTCAGCTTTCCGCCCTGTGACTGCAGAACCGTCCAGGTTCCCCAGGGTGACCTTGTCTGATCCCGACTGGGTGTTCCCTGTGTTATCTGTCATTGTACCGTTTTTTTCTCCCAAACCACCAGGACGGCTCTCTTAACCCCGGCTGGGATCTACGGCTTGTTGCAGAGCCTCGGCTCACCCAGTTGCAGCTTCTGGGTTTTTCCTCCAATCCCTCAGAAACACGGCCGGGATTTCACAGAGCTGTCACCTCCGGGCTGACGTCCCGTATTTGCATTTATATGCACCGTAGCGTAATCTGAGGGACAGAACACGGGATCACGGGGCTGACCCCATCATGGCGTGATTTAGCAGGTGAAATCAGGATGTTCCTGATTTGCGGATTGGCGAATCCACTCTGGCGAGCAAGAAAATAACCACTTATTTTCCCAAATGCACAACAATTTGAATAACTCAAACTGGATTAGTGGCGCGCTGCGGTGAAGAGCCCATTCACATCCTGACCCTTTAATTAGGTTGTTGACTGACTCCACTGTTAAAAAATAATTGCTATTTTCTGCCTGTTCCAGCTTTCAGCCGACAAAGAGCTATTATAAGACTGACTTTGATGCTGCCATGTGACCATTGTTGGGAGGCCTTTGTAGGTTAATGGAAGGATAATCGAGTGCATTTGATCTTGGGAGATTTATTTTTTTTTTTCCTGCTGTTATTAGTGCATGACTGACATGCACTGCCCCTGCAAACATCCAGCCTGCAGTTCTGTTGCAAACATAACTGTTGTAGCATTAGTTTAATTGTTTAGATGACATTAGGATGCAATTGTCCTTGTCTGAAAGGCCACAGTATGGAAGCTGAAGGATCAGAAAGCATTTTGAAGGCAATAAAATATGATCAAAAAGTTATTGGGTCTGGTTGAGTCTCTACCACAATCTGGAGAGAAAAGGCTGTAATAATCACCTGCTGCTGAGAGAAAATTGGTCAAGAGCAGCAACAGTCGGCCTAAATTCTCTGAAAAGTCTGAAATAAATGAGAATTTGCTGAGATCCAGGCGTCTGTGTGTGCAATCCAGCTCGACTGGCTTCAAACCAATGAAAGAAACAGCCTTCTCAGGGAGCTCTGGGGATGCCAGATGCAGCCTGAATGAAGTTCAGCTCAATACGTTTACACTGCTATCACTGAACATGCTACTCATTCCACTATCTAGAAATAAAAACCTTAATGCCCACTAACCTGACACAGCTTAACACCCCTGAATGCAACATTTTGAAAGAATAAAGCAATTATCAGTGTATTTTACACGCCATCTGTGTAGAGTTCACAAGTGTTGCATATTTAAATGCCACTAATTGTGGAGCAGGAACAGATAAATATGGAATTTAGGAAAGCTTAAACTCAATCTACAACAGAAGCAGTGATGATGGTTTAGGTCATTCTAATGTTTGGGTTGAGTTTTTAGTGATTCCACCTTGAGTATTGTTTAGGCAATAGTTAGCAAAATGATGGAGAGAGTCAGTCAGACAGAAAGAAAGAAGAAAAATGGAGGGAAGAGAGTTGGCAGCAGCATATTGGAGCTGCTTAATGATCAGGAGAAGCTTGAAACCGCACACATCAATGTCACTTATGTTCTCATAGGTGAAAAGTTTCATGAAAACTGGAGAACTTTTACCTGTGCTAACAGGCTGGAAGCGTGCTTCTGTTAGAATTCAGCGTTCATTAACAGTTTGCTGCTTTAAATACACCAGCGCTCGTCGGATGGCCAACATTTGTTGCAGTGTTGTGTTGCGCCTTGACATTCTTCTCGGCGAATATTTTATGCAATTCACACACACTTGGGAGAGCACGAGGGCTGTTTTCACAGCCGCACCCTTGATAATCGCAGACAACGGTGTTTTGCAATATGTCTCCGAAGTTTAACGCGTGACATCAACCCTGGAGGCGACCATATGCTCTCTTTCTGCGTAGAAAAAGTGCTGCTTTAAAGGAATCGCACAAAGACGCGAGTCTGTCAGTTTGATCTCATGACCAGTAGAGTCCTGATGGTCGGGATGTGTTTACCCATAAGACTCCATTTGTGTGTGTGTGTGTGTGTGTGTGTGTGTGTGTGTTTGTGTGTGCGTGCGTGTGTGCGTGCGTGTGTGCGCAGGCAGGCATTTGTTAACGTATCAGGATGGGCTTTGCTGAAGCCGATCAGAGTTAATCCTTTTTCATTTTGCATGCCGTCAGGGCCTCTGCTGTTTGCACAAAGGCCCACAGCTCCTGCCCCACACACACACCCCCACCCCCTCACCCCCTCACCCCCTCAGACTGGGACTTGGTACCACCCAGCGCTTGATAGAAGAACTGACAAGTGAATATTCTAATAACAAAACGGAAATGAGACGTTCTTTCCTGCCGTGTCCTCATTTCCATCGATGGGAACCAGGTTTGCACTAACAGCCGGCTCTGTTCTGACTATTACCTACGTTACAACATTTGTGTCTTTCTTTCCTCGTTTAGCCTTTGCTTCCAAATTACACATGCTCTGATGTGGGTGACAGATCAGCTGACAGCTCCCACCTGTGTTTTATCTTATTTATACTTTTCCTGTTTGAAAGGATGCTCTTGTCAACTGGTAGCTGACCGGTATCGGTCCTCTGGTCGGTAAAAATATGTTGTTGGCATCACTGTGAGGACACATCAGTTACCCCAGGCTGCATTTCATAACTGTCAAGATGTACAGATGATGTACAGGTGACATAGAGGTGATATACAGGTGATGTACAGGTATAGTTTCACTGGTTTCACCCAACCCAGCTGCTCCAGCTGGAAGAGAGAGAATCATGGCTGAGATGTCAAATTAGATAATAACATCCCAATCAGCTTCCATTAATAGTGTAATGTGTCATATTTATGTGTTATATTTATATAAGCTTTAAGAACAAAAGTGCGCCATGCATTTAAAAGCAAGCCTCTTGGGATGATGCTGCTGCTTAAAGCTGCAGGCTTTTCCTGAATCTTAAAGCCTTAATTCTACAGTAATTGCCACTTTAAAAGAAAAATATATATTTTCAGGGAGCCAGTGTGGAGAATCAGGATCGGAATCACTCGGAATCTACATATAATTTCAAGCAACACAAAGAAAATCCCGCTTCACAGTCCGACCTTGAGAGAAGAGCCGCATACTGAATGTCATTTCATTGCTTCTCTCAGCTCAGAATTGAATGTCTTTATCTGTTCATTACGAGACGCCATCACCCGCTTTTAAAGCACTGCTATTTTCATAATACAAAGACATTTACATACGTTTAAACCTTTTTTTTTTTTGGCTAACTCTTGAGAGGAAATAAAAGTTTCAGTGGAGCTTAAAAGAAGCAAAACACACACTTTCGGATCCCCTTTTACAAGTTTGTTGAGCCGTTCCTGCCAGAAGCGAGTCTGGGAGTGAGACGAGCTCCATACATCATTGTGCTGTGGCATTACTGCGGGTAATGAAGTGTGGAGCCGCAGCAGCTCTTCGTTTTGTCATAAAGAGTGGGAGGGAAGCGGCTGCAATACACGGAGATTGTGGACAGTCTGCACCCCATCAAGTGACTCAAACTACAGTTGTCAGCTGCAAAAAATGATTAAAAGAGACCAACCGAGTTCTTCTTCCTGCTTTTATGGTTGGCGGTAAAGGATGACGTGCACTTTTAGCCTTGTACCATCTGATCACTAAAATGAGATCCATACTGTCTGGCCTGCAGGAGAGAAAGCAGGTCGTCCCGCGCTAGCGTGGCTTTACGACACGGTTTGACGGTGCGTTCAGATGGTGTCGCCCCAGGAAACGTTAACGAAGCAACATTAACGCAAAAGACCCGCTATTCTTAACATCTGCTGTCGTCATCACGCCGCTAATTTTTGTCACCTGTTTTAGCAAACGTGAGCTCAGGAAGGACCCTCGGCCTGACCGTCGGGGTTCAAACTTTACTGCGTCAGAATGAGCAATCACTTCCTCCCTCCCATAAATCCTCAACCAGCCGTAATCTGTCGGATTAATTGTCCGCGTCATTCTTCCAAAGGCTCCGGAATTTATTGGTTCCTTCGGCTGTGGTAATTGTAATTTGCTGGTTTAGCAGGAAGAAACAAAACGCGCGCTCCTGGAGGAGAGCGCTAATGTATTGCCCTGCTGCTCGGCGAGGAGAGGTCATTTGTATTTATCAGCTGCGTTGCCTCGATGCATTCTCAACTCGCAGCGCTGCCATATATTAATATTTGAAGACACTGTTATTACCCTTAATCAGTCTTTTTGATGATTCAACGGTGAACTGTCAATCACGCAATAAAACCTACAGGAGTGTTCGACAGAGAGCCGTTTTAGCCGCGGTAGCGCCTGCATCACATTAATAATAAAGCAAGATTGGGAAAGAAAAGAGCAAATGCCATTCCGTACTGTTTCCCTGAGAACGAGGAGGCGCTGACATCGACCTGTGACAGAACCGAAGTCTTGAGTTATTGCGTCATTGGGCTCTTTGTGCGTTGTCAGCTGATGTTTGACGCCGAGTTGAATGTGGATTTCAGCGTGTGGAAGCGACGGCCGCGGGTGGTGACAGCCGAGCTTCGCAGCCTTCCCCTGAGAGGATGAGGAAACCGTCGTCAGCGGTTTACAGCAGGTCCTCACTGCTGTTTTTTCACTATTTCATTATAAATTACATTTAATTTCATCCGACTGCTGTGCAGAGAGGCTGCTTCCTCGCTGCTCTTTTATGACATTTAATTCAGGAGCGTGAGCACACAGGCACAGCGCGCATCCTCAAACTGATCCCTGTCCTACCGCTAATGTCAGGCCTGCGTTAATGTTGATTCCCTCGCAGCTGCCTTGCTTTTGGGCCTAACGTTCATTGCATTTCAGAGCAGCCCAGCTCAGAGCCCCTGACGGCCGGCACACTATTGGAAATCTATCCGACCTGGAGAAAACGAATTGGCAGGAAAGGATCTGTGTGCACCTCTGTAAGCTGGTTATAATGGATGGACTTGGTCCACCTCTCGCCTCTAGATTTGATTCCCAACTCTTGTAAACGTATTGTCTTTTCCTGCATCTATGTCTCGCGGCGTTCCCTGTTATTGGATACGGTTGCTTTCCTGGCAGCAGCAATCTGATCTGGGTAGTTGGACGCCAGCAGCCATCAGAAAAGCAAAGTCAGTTTATTTATAGTTGGTTTTTTTGCTTGTTTTTTTAAATGCTGAGTCCGTGTTTGCGCTAAAAACAAATGTCTGAAGATGAATTGTCAGCGGTGATCTAAAGGCAGCTCAACACAAAGCGACACTGCGACATCTTATTGACAAGTCCAAACATTTCCAAGCTTGTTTGTTTTTTTTTTTTTTTTGGTTTCATGACTCCAAACGGGGACTGGATGTGTGATTCCTGACAGGGACATAAGAAAATAATGCTGATCATTTTTAGCATTGCGTTGCATGCGTCTCGTTGGGACTAATTATAGCGGCAGATGTGTGAGGGTGTCCGTCAAATCCAGGATCATACGGACATCATGTTGATTTGTCCAAAGGAATCCCACATGTTAATAATTGATGTATCGCCTGTTGGCATCGACTGAAACGTGTGGCAGAACTGTTCTTCTTTGTAATTGTGTACTTTAACAGCCAGCAACACTCAAGTGTCCCTCAAAAAGTGTTGAGTGTTGTTGGCCGTTTTCTATTGGTGGCCGTTCTCTAGTTCGTTTTAGTTTGCGAGTGCTCATTTTCTCATTTGAATAGTTATGTACTTTAACATATCAAAACATCTGTAACCTCCTTCTTTAGCCAGTATTTAATCATTGAACATTGGTTACTTAGCTAACGCTAAAAACTAGCAGCTCTCCTCACATGTCAACAAACACTGCTTGAATCACCCGGCAGCATGTTTGCAATTAAAAGTGGCACCAGATAATGGAGGTCAGGTCCTGGCATCACATCTGATTATTTCCAGTCAACCCAACCCAGCATTTTACATAAAAGTGACATTTTAATGCTCCTTCAGCTGCCATGTTGACGTTTAACTCTAGCACGGCAAGTTGATAAGGTTCTTTTTTAGTCACATTAAAAAAACAACAACCTAAATGTTCTGTCAAAATAAATTTTGCACAGTTTTTGCTGTTGTTTTAATTATTATTTTTTAACGCTACTGTGGCCATTACTCAGAAATATGACTTTGGAAGTTGTAGCAAAGCCTTATGGGAAATGTTTATTTTCCCAGTCCCACCAGACTGTCAATCAATGGAAAAAAAACCTCTGCGGCTATTAGCCTCCCTGAACTGTTTAACACCAAGTGGCCCCCATTACTGCCCAGTCGATGGTGTTTGTGGCTTTAGCGTGATTAGTAAGCTTTTCTATTGCGCTTATCACAAATCTCTACCTGAGCCTATGGAGACCGCACTTGAGCAACAGCTAATCCTCACTTTTGCTTTTTACTGCCGTTGGTGTCACCACATAGTGAACATTCTAGATTAAATTTAAGATTTGTTTTTGGTTTTTCTGGATGCACCCAGAGGAAAAGTGACATCATAACATCAGGTGCAGAAAATCATTAACAACAGCGCCACCTCTGGCTCTTTACCTCTATTACAATTATCTGATTACTCAGTTATCTGACTTTTATGGTGATGTAAAGGAGGCTAAGCTCCTATCCGGGTCTGTTATCAGGGTCTGCTATTTCTCCAAAGGGTGCGTTAGAATAGAATAATTATGGCTTGAAATGTTGCGGCTCTGACTGTGACTGCAGTCAAATGTGAAACTGCTCTCAGGATGAATAAAGTGCTGAGACGGAGCCACAGACGTGCAGACATCACCTCAGGACTCGCATTTCACTCCCTCTGTTTTATGCACGATTAATGTCCTGCTGTCTGTTCCACCTCCATAAAACACACATGACCAACGCCTGCAGGGACAATCGAGAAGTTCCGTCCAAACCTCTGGGTGTTTGCAGCACAACAAAACAAAGATTGATGGCTTTTTTTTTTTCTTTCGGGGGGGATTTAGAGTCTTTTCCTGCTAATCTTAGGGAAAATAAGTGTTTTTTAATTAGCTGTCATTTCCTGGCTCCTCCCACCGTGAACACAAAGCCTCAGCCTGCGCTTGACCTCCGTCACCTTGGTCGCGGGGGGTTCGCTTCAGATGCCGTCGTTGCTAATCTCCTCTGGATGCGGCAGGAAATCAAAGCGGACACATATGGTTCAGTTTCCTGCCAAATCAAGATCAGAATCTGATTACAATCTCTTTCAAATCAGTTCATTTAAGGGTGTGTTGGTTTTCTTGGACAGAATTTGTCGTCTACAGGTTTTAATACCTCAAACATGATTTTTTCCCCCTCTTATATATTGCTTTTCTTAAAGATTACACTTTTCCCCACCTTCCATTAGATGTTTTCTCATTTCTGTCTCTGGGCTTGCTCAAACCCACAGGCTGAGATGTGTGCTTGTCACATTATTCTAGAAAACACATTAATATTCTGCCCACAACGTCTTTCTTATGCTTTATGCTAATGAAAGTGTAGTACACCCCCTCTACACAGAGCCTTTACCAGGCGAAGGCACGCAACAGTTGCTGAGAATTAAATGCCTCTTGTCTGTATTCCTGTCGATTCAAGGGTACGAGGATGGCCCCGAATATCAATTTCATAACTAAAACGCCAGAACAAATAGCTGTTCTTTGGGGAAATGGTTGCGGGGGCAGAGGGCAGCAAGGGCTTACGTCTCGAGATGTCTGGAAAAAAAAAAAAAAAGAAGAAATTGTTTGTTGGATCACAGGCGCAGCCTTGCTCTGCCGGGCTGTTCCCTCCTCTGCTGCGGTGTTGGCGGCTCCGCCGGAGGAGCCGTCGTTGGTGGAAAGAACAAAAACAGGACAGTTTTTAGTGTTAAGCGGGTTTAATGAGGTGAGAGGGAGGGGGAATGAAAAATATATATTTGTCAGCACACGTTGGCTTAATTAGGATTTGCTGTGTGTTTACACACGCTTCATTTTCAAAACTGAAACCGAAGAGCTGCAAACTTCGGAGTGGGTGATGTTTTTTCTTAGCATATTTTCTTCTTTCTGCCTTCTTGTCCCCCCCCCCCCCCCCATTTCTTGTAATGCAGATTGTAAGAAAATTACCATTCTTTTACAAGAATTCTGGATTTGTCCATCGCTAACTAACTAACTCATTACTTTGTACTTTTTAACTGTTTCGGTCACCCAAAGAGCGTAAGAACAGCAGGTAGGATTGGAAAGGGTGGGATTATTTTGGGAATCTTTTAAAGCGTGAAAACCTTGCTCTTCTAAGCCGCTGCTGTTTTTCACACTGGTTCCTTTTCGTCCACAGCTGGCTCTGCTCTTGGGAAAGGCGCCTCTCCTCACGCTGATGCATTTTTGATGCCTGCGACAGCAAACCCTTCCTCAGCCGAGGGAGCGCCGCAGCGTGAGAGGGCATCACGTTTGTCGCCGCGGCACGTGCTAAAATGGAAGTCCAATTCAGTGGGGACGAGCAAACTTCTGCCAGCTTCTGATCTGAGCTTGGAGCTCTTCATCTCAAAGGTAGGTTCCCTGAAGCCGCTCTGCGTGAACTCTTTGCTTGAAAACTCTCTTATTTGCCCCAAATGTGTGATCAAACTCTTCCTCGGCGTGTTTGGAGCTCACAAACATGGCCCTCCGCTACTCGCTTTTATTTACACGCCACCTACACACACTTCCATATGCAGCCGCATCACTCACGGAAGCTTTCAGCTTTAATAGCAGCCCACTCGGTTCCTCAGGGGCAGCTGCGTGTCATTCAGCCATCGAGCGAACATTATTGAGGTGGGTAATTGGCAGGGAGCCTCATCTCTCGAGGTTTCAGTGATCTTTCAGAGGACTGTGGGACATTAATCAGTGGCGGGATAGCGAAAGGACGGATGTGCCAGTACCTTCCTCCTCCCTGACAGAAAAATCCTTGACTAATCAAAATGCCCTCTCCAATCTTCACTCAACGTAACATAGCGAAGGTAGTAGCCCAGAAAATGGCTAATTCTCGGCTGAAACAGTCCTGTCCGCTACTTGGCTAGGTCGTGTCATAAGAAAGTGTTTAGGCAAGACGTTCAAAGACCATGAAACGGACTTCGCTCGTGGAGAGAACCACAGGAGACTGGAGAAGGTGAGTTTTTACAGGCAGATTCTTACGGGTTTGCAGATCTTGGACTGATTGTAGGCCACTCACACTGACACTTTCCAATGATTCTGAAATAAACACGGACCAAAACCACCATCCAAGACCGATAAAGTCTTCCCAGAAAACCTGCGATCTGGAATCCCACCTGGGGTAGCACTTTCCCTCGCCTGCACTTTGTTTTCTTATGCTTAATCCTGCTTTCTGGAATCACTTCTGCCTCTGTTTTGCCAAACAAGGGGACTTTGTTTTGGCGCCAGAAAAAGAACGTGCCTGGTGTTAAGTGCCCAATTTAAGCTGTGAAATTGAAAGAAAGTGGAATGAAAATGCTCCCGAAATTTCTGCTGGTTGTTAGTCGCTCGGGCTTGAATAGATGCAGCACCCACATTGTTATGAAAGTAAATAAGACCAAATATTATGTCTCACGAAATCGTCTTATTATAAATCTGCGTGGCAGAATCACCGAGGACAATTTTCTCAAGGAAGAGACACTTCCATTTCTTCTTACTCACTGCATCAGACATGCTTCCATCTTACTATTCTAAATTTGTCTTTGACTTTTCATGAGTGACCCTGAGGACCCCCCCACAGGGGACGATGAGGCGCTTTCCATTTAGCCACGTCTCTAAAAGTGAATATAGATGTGATGTTTCTGACGGATGACGGACGCTCTGACACGTCCCTGCTGCCGTTGTGCGTCCAGCTGTTTATGCTAGCGATGTTCCCTTCCAGCCTGCTGGTTATTTAAAGGGACACTCGCTGAACTGAGATTTGACTTTGAGCCTTTTGGTAGTTTTACAGTCTCACCGGAGGAGCCTGCTTAGCTTTCAGTGCATCTGGTGCACGGTCATACATCTTCAGCGAGCACTCCTGATGCAGTGCACTTACTTTTGTCCATTACCTTCTATGGAAAAAAACAAAAACAAAAAAAATGTAGCAGAATGAAAATGAACTTGATGTTGCTTTTGTCTTTGAGTAACGGCTTTTTTTCTGCACTAGCATTAGCGATGATGCTAACGCCCTCACGGACGTGTTTAATGATGCAGCATGTGCAATCATAAAAACATTTTCATGTAACGTGGCCTTTTTTGTAGATTTATTTAGACCCTCAATGAAAACCAAATGAAAGAGGTGCAGCTTATTGAATTATTCAGCCTTTATCTGTTGCTAAATCTCCCAAAACCTTGAAGATTTTTAGATGCCTGACAGCTTAGCTGAGCTGACATAAATATTACAACCCCAATTGTAGCTCAAACTCTTGCTTATTGTCTTAAACTTTGCAGAAGAGATGACATTTACATGTCCCTTGGACTGTTTGTTGAGCTGTGATCCAGAATTGTGGGAAGCATCTGTTGGAGGATGGAGCTCTGTGTGAAAGCTCTCCCTGGTGAGCGGAAGACTGGTTGAGTCCAACTGAAAACGTTGTTTGTGTGTTGTTGTGTTCTGTTTTGTCAGTATTTTATGGTCTGGGGTGGGTGGGTGGGGAGGAGCTGGTTTTAATGAGATTGTGTGTCTGCGATGGTGTGTGAAGGCACTTAGGGGGTTATGAATTTCAGCGAGTTGCCGAGCGCATCAGCCTGGCTCCGGCTGATGCTGGGTCTGCGTGGGCCTCGGCCACTCTGGCAGCAGGCGGAAGTTTGTGGGATTACAAGAAATCGTCACGTATCTTGGCCAATATCAAGCAGTCGGTTCAAGCCGGTAAACACGGACAGGTGTGAGCCATCCAAGGCTGAGTGTTTGAGGTCGGACCTGCTCATACGTGATTTATTTATGCGGAGGCGCGCCTGCGCGGCCTGACTGGCAGGCCTCTCCTGCCGTTCCTGTCATGGAATCGCTCCAACACTTCAGTGCCGTCGAATTGCGCTAATTAAGTGTGGGAAGAGATTAATTCCCGCTGATATCGACTCTGAACCTTTGTTTATTGTATTTTTTATATGACATTGAAAATGTATCGTGAAGAAACACAATTTCCACGAGCGGAGACATGAAGTATTCGGAACATAAACAAATGATCACCTTGTGGGTTAGAGCATCAGCAGCTGATCTATCATTCAGTTAAGCATCACCTCAAGTGCTTTCTCTTTCTCCCTCTCCATCCATCCATCTGTCCATCTTACAGAACACCCCAATTGTTCCTTCAGACATCTGTATATGTTCATGCTGAGTGGCAGAAAGGTTGCCATGGTTAAAGTGATTGAGGGCCCATTAGAGAGCTGTTACGTGTTGGTTGGTATCGGCCACGCAACAGGGTCCTTCAGAACAGCACAGAGAGGCCGGCTGTTTCCATAAAAGGGTCAGCATGGAATCATTTTTACCCTTGGTGGGAAACGCTACATTGGCAGCTCCTGATTGAAGCACTCGGGCTCAATAATCTTCACTTAAGGAAGTTAGCGGATCGCGGCGCAGACTTCTGCGGAGTACGCCGTGTAAAAGGGCACATTTGGCAGCCTTTAAAACAAACCTCAAACTGTGAACAACTTCTGATGCGTGCAGCACCGTAGGCAAGGGCCCAAGAATGGTTTTAAATGTCACCAAGCTGCGCTTAGCCATGTGAGCAGTTTGTGTGCCGGGGCCGTCTTTTGCTACCGTAAACACATGTAGGTAACCGGATCGTTAGCGCTGGTATTTCCCCCCTGTTAACACTCCAGCTGTGACAGCCAGGCTTATTCGGCGCCGAACGATTCCCGCGGTTACGAAACAAGCCTTTGCTAACGATCAAACATAGTGTCTCTGGGAGGGAGCGCAGGCTCTGTCGCAATGTTTTCCTGCAATAATCGATATCAAATATGTTTATTCTCTCCAGATGTGAACGGATAATTCCTGTTAGCTTTGCCGTTCGCTCATCCAGGATCTGTATTCATGTTTAAATCCCGTCGGGATCAGAGGGAAACGCATCTGCTCCACGTGGTTCTCAAAGATCTCCTCCGCATTACCGATACAATGCAAAATTCATGTTTGCAATCATCTGGAGCAGCTTGACTTTCAATCCGGCAGACAATGAACCGACAGAAAACATTTGTTTTGCATCTGCGCGAGTATCTGGCGGGAGTGCTCGCACACCGGCTTCCATTTGCATGCATTAGCTTAGAGCGTTGGCGATATAATTAGTTTCCCAGGCTGATGTTTGCACGGACGTACAGCATCGCACTCCTAACTCGGTCTGCAGGTGCCTGCAGCATCTCCGGAGAACGCCGGTGACAAACTGATGGTAATTCCTGGCAAAACAAGCTCTCAGCCACCCACCTCACACTCCCATCCCGCTCTTCTCGGCGCCTTTCCCCGCGCTGGCGTGATTAATCTGTCTTGCTCGCTACATGTCGCCCTCAAGACAAGAGCAGCTTACCGCTTCCCCGACCACGCCACAGGTCCCCAAAAAGACACAGTCGAATAAGATTAGAGTCTGCGGTTTGGGCGGAAGGTGTTTTTGTGCATCCGCGTGAGGGCACGGACGAAGCAGCCGTGAAGTTGGGGGTTTTTTTGTTGTTTTTTTTCATCTAATTTATGTCAGAAGAGAATAAAGGTGCAGCAGCTCGGTGGGTTGATGCCCTGGCAGCTTTGTTGTTGTGGAAAAACAAGACCAGAGGGGGTGAGAGAGGGATTTGGGAGGGTGATTCATTGCAATCTGCCAGAATGGTCTATGTGCCCAAAGCTGAAATCTCAGCCGAGGCGCTGCCTTAATAAACCCTGTTGGCGTTAAGCCTTATTACTGTGCAGTCAAATGCCAAAAGGCATTTTGTTTTCCACAGCGAGGCTACTGTTTGGTTTTCTCTGGAAACGCACGGCACTTCATCCTTTGTGGAGAGGAGATCTTCAGACAGTGATTCCTTATTTAGGCTAGAAATCTGGAAATTAGCATCCAATGCACGAGTAAAGTTATTGAAAGCCCTTACTAACAAATGAGATGCACAATCATATACATATTTAGTCGCACTTAGTCTGACAGGCGATGCTAACATAATTTCAATTTCCATTAGCATGCTAACATATAACTACAGTAACACAAACTTCCTTTCTGACCATATGCCTCTTATACTTGTGTGCGTTTATGTGCTTTAGTCCAACAAACTGAAGGCAACTGAATGTTAATTTGATGAATTCTGCTAAACTGCTGTTTTATCTTGACCATATGATCCAGCTCTTTATTGTGAGTGCAGCGCCACACAGCATCTGTCCCCCTTCTAAACATCATCATTCTGGATGCCTGGTGGCACGTTAGTGCCGCTCATGCGCTGATCTCAGACTCGAAGCCAAACTCTAATAAAACAGGAACCTGATTTGGGCTGCGGCCCTTAAATGCCGAGCACTATTGCCTCCCTCCGCGCCGCCTCCACATCCTGTTGACTCTGTCAGTCTCCCGCTTCACGAAGCCCGCCGCCCGCGTTTGCAAAGGAGGCAACCTTGGAGAAACTGCAGCCCGCAGGAGGCGTTGCAGATTGGGTCTCTCTCCACCTCATCGCCCTCTCGATTTCCCCCCGGTCAAAAAGAACAAGTTTCAGACCGCTGGCGGCCAAGAACGCAGATGTTGAGCAATCTGCGTCTCAATAAAGCAGCTCTCTGGACCCGGCTGCCTGGAAATGGCAGAAATGGCGAAAAAACTCTTTCAGAGCATCAAGGTTGACGTTATCGCCCGTAGCTTTTTATCTGCACTCTCCACAGATGCGGGCAGGCGTACGTCTTGTAAATGGTCGCCGCCAGACCCTGCTTCCTGTTCCTGCAGATAATGGCTTTGTTACTGTATGACGAAAATAGAAGGTCGGAATAGGCCTTTCTCAGATTGGACCCCCCCCCCCCCCCCCCCC
>BJFM01002202.1:118288-137607 GCA_016586285.1 Arothron firmamentum | reverse complement strand
GTGTTTGTGTGTGTGTGTGTGTGTGTGTGTGTGTGTGTGTGTGTGTGTGTGTGTGTGTGTGTGTGTGTGGGTGGGTAGGTGGATGGGGGGCTAGGTAGAAACCTGCCTTTTTCTAAATATACGATGACACATTTCCATGGTCTCCCTCTACGCCTGAGCAGTCAGAAGAGGGCTAAATATGAGCCATTTTCTTCACCTTTCTAATCCTCTTACACGCCATCTTTGACCCCCCTTATCTTCGCCCCTTTGCCTTGAAATGGCAGAACCTAATTACACACCGTATCACCGGCAGATTCCGCGTCGCTCCTTTGGCATACGCAATGTAGCGATTTGCCGTCCAACTTGTGACGCTAACGCTAATCCTGTCAAACGAGGATGAGTCCAGCACAATCCCCAGGTACAACATCACCACGCAGACTCCCTCGCTCGGCTCAGAGCTGATTGCAGCTAAAGGCGTGAGCTGCTGGGGGAAATCAGGACATCTGCTCTTTTTATTTCTCTGCGCATTAGTCATCCGTGACATTATCTTTTCCGCAGATTTAAGAGCACGTTGCTGAAAAATGTAGCATTACAACACGACATCCACCTAATATCCTGATTTATCAACTTTACTTTTTTAATGAATGTTTCTGTACAGGAGCCACAAACTGATGTTAGAATGTATCACGGCAACCTTGTCTGCATCTGTGGGAGATTTCTGGTCACATTTCTGTTGTTGCCCTCCTCCGTTCACTTCATTTTAAAATTCATCCATCCATAACTCGGTTTTTCCCAGTATGTTGAAAATGCTGCAGTTTCCATGCCAGGCCACTAGTTGGTGGTGTGGTTTGTGTGATGCATAAAAATTGACTGGAACCATAATGGGAATGTACACTTCCAGATAACCACTGTTTCCCCTATTTCCTCAGAAACAGACACTATAACTGAAAAGACTGAAAAGATCCCCAGATTTAAACTTCGAAACTCATTAGCATGTGCTAACTGTTCTAATTAATGAATTTTCTGAAGGAAGCAATCTTTTAGAATTCTGTGAGGGTCTGATTGTTTTGGATAGAGCCAAACATTCGATTAACTGTTTCTGCTCCACGCTGGCTTAGACTTTTAAAAATGAAATCATATTTTTCAAAATATTTTAATTTGGCAGCTAAATGGTATTCTCAGCCTTGGAAATGCCATCATTAGCGGACTGGCTGCCCGAAACACATCGACTGAATCACATCGTTCGAATGAAACAATTCAAGAAATAGTGGGCACGTGGCTGAGCGCATGCAATCAAATCCGAATAACGGGAACGATAATTGTAGACACGCCAGGGCAGTTGTATGGGGGGAATCTAACTCGTCCAGGTGAGGTGACGGCAGCCGATGACAACTGCTGAGACAGGTCCAGGTTGGTACATCCATTAGCATTTTAATTTTAGCATTTAGCCTTCATATTCTTAGATATTGGAGGGTGGGCAAAAATATAAAGACAGACTAAAATAAACCTGATTATTTAACCCATGGGTTTGAATCGTACAATAAGAGCAGAAAACTGTTGCCTTTTTATGGCTTGTATGGATTTTTAGGTCCACTCTAATTGTGCCAGTGTTCCGGCAGATCAGAGCCAGCAGCTAATGAGAACAGCTGCCGTTTCGAACGCCAGCCTGAGACAATGACGGCAGGAAATTAAGAGAGGGACACGGCGGAGGGATGAATAAAGGCTTTTTTAAGGAAATAAAATTCAAGTTTAAGCATTTATAAAAAAGCCCACGACTCTGAGCTAATTGGGGCCCAGCGAAGAGGAGAACTCTCCCTCCAGGAAAACCCTCAAAGTCGGGTCTATCTGCCCACAGCTGTGTCAAGGATTCACTGGAAGCCCTCAGGCCACTATTACTGTCCTCCGCTGGAGAACCACAGACCTACTTTTCCTTTAAGGACTAACTAGAGAACATTTTTCTGTATTTTTTCTAATATTCTTCACAATTTGGTTACATAACCTCGGCCGAGAGATACAAAGGAAGCAGTTTTGTTGCCGTGCTTCAGTCTGGCATGCATGGAGACACACTCACGGGCTAATTTAGCTGCAAATGAACTGTCCTTGTTGATCAATAAAGTTGTCCAATTCGGAGACCCAAACAGTGGCTGGAGGCTGGCGAGGGTGCCTGCAGATAGGGGCCTGATTAAATATGCACGAGCAGAAAGGCTGATAATGATGCTTCTGATCAACATCTCTACTCCTTCCAACTTTCAATTAGCATTAATTAGGCCTGTTCACTGGATTAGGAAGGTTCATGACATTAGCAGCCAAGCTGCCCGATTAGCATGACACACAAACGCGCTGAAGCTTTAATTATTTTATCATCTATCATTAATCCCATTCCTGGTTTAATGATGATCACATGACAGGGTGGTCTCTGTAAACCGAGCATCTTTCCCAGATTTGGGGTTAATGAGGATGGCTCTCCTGCATGTTAGCGGCGTGCTATGGCAGCACGCCTCGCGTGTGATCCGCGTGTCATCACCGCTGGTGAAGCCAGAGCTGCGCTAATGAAGAGAAGCAGAGATAATTGGGGAGGAATTTGATTCATTAGCCTATGGAAAGACAGGAAGCTTCCTTCCTGAGCGGATGTGAGCAGCGGATCAAAGGCAGCGGCGCTTCTTTGATCCAGGGAGGTGGCACGAACGGCGCCGCTGCGATGACTGCACAGGACACGTCTGGAAGACGGATGACCGCCGTCCGCCTCCTCAGAGTCAGTATAACCGGATTCCATGAGGGTTGCCCCTTAAGCCCCCCAACCCGGCCGTGGAGACCAGCTCGGCGTCCGCTGATGTCGACCTCCGCTTTCGCTGCTTCTGCTGTCTTTCATTTCATTATTTCTTTCATCCCTTCAGCCCCCCGGTGACTTTATTTTACAGCTCACCAGCTCCTGCACCAGGACAGGCACTCACACGGCCGGGAGATAAACGTCCGGGCGCCAGCGCTCCCTTTTTTTCCTTTCTCTTTGATGTAAAGGACAAAGCGACATTGCAAATTTTCGCCAGTTTCTTCGGTCGCCATTGGTCCCGTTACGACGCTTCAGCCGTGGCGGGTGACAACGCGGACCTTTCTGTCCGATGAACGGATGGAGAAAACAGTGGCCGTTCTTTATTTTTCCTCACCAGATGAACGTTATGCAGGAGGAGAAACGCTGGAACTCGTTTTAGGCGGCTTGAAAGAAGCCTGAGTGAAAGACTGTAATCATTTAATGCTCAGTCTTGATCAAGCTACATTTCTGTACAGGTGGTATTTATTCCCTCAATGGCGTGTTCATCTCCCAAGGTCCCCGTGTGGACTCTGATAAAAGAGACTTTTTTAAAAGCACAACTCAGAGCAGAAAATGGAGTATTTGCTAGTAAAATGTTGACGGCCTTGAAAAACTAGCTGTTTTCTCAATGGCTGAAAGATTTTCACGTCCTGGTTGGGCGATTGGAAAGGCTGTTCGAATAAAACCACACATTTTTCTGTTAAAACTGCTTGTTTAGGGTGGACACTATAGAAAGATTGTGTGATTACTGCAGAGAAGAAGGAAAAACAGCGCACTTCAAAACAACAAAGGCCTGTCAGCAGTAATTAAAAAATCAGTTGTCAAGTCAAGCTCATCTGTTAATTTTGCACATATGTTTCGCTGCTATAGCCACTAAAATAGCGCACTAAAAATAACATAAAGGACTGTTAGCCACGCTGCTTAAGGTTTTTAATGTTTTATTTTGGTCAGGAGTGAAATTACATCCTTCCAGATGGAATCAGAGAGTCGGTTCTCAAGATAGAAATGCTGGATTCCTCCAGCACCGCCGCGGCTAGTACAAAGAGCTGTGTGCTCGCGTGAGGGGAAACGGAGCGTCCAAGCGCGAGAGGAAGGTCGAGTAATGATTTTTTTTTTTTTTTTTTTTACTGGTAACCTTCACAGAAAACTGTTTTATCTTCTTTACTCAGAGCAGGAAGGAAAACACGAGAGGAAAGTCTCATCCCAGCGAACTTGCTGCGCTAACCTGACAACCGCGAGGAGAGTTGATCACTCTTTGTTGTGAAAGAGGAGTTTAACAGTGCCGTAAAACCCGAAGGCAGCGCACCGACGGCCCGGCCAAAGCGGCCACGATCCCGCCCATAAACCGCGGCCTGTAATCTGCGATGACACGGAACACCGCCACGCCGTTCCGACGTTTATGGAGAAGGGACACGAGTGTGTGGCGTAGCCAATGGGGATCACACTTCTGAATGAAACTTTTTCCCCTTTAATGCAATTTCAATTTCGGCGTGTCCTTTGAGGTCAGTGAATCTTTGTCTGACTGCGCCCCGGGAAGGTAAACTTAATTTACTGCTATATCTCTTCCTGCTGCCGAGGCGCGGCATATCCAATAGTGAACCTCCTAAACATAATCAATTATCTGGGCTCCAATGGCACAGAATGCAGAATGCTGATAAGACTTTGTAGACTTTTCTTTTTTTTTTTGTAATGAAGAGAGAAAAGACGATTTGGTTCGATACCCTGGGGGGAGTTTTTCCCCTTCTCTGGCTTGGTAAGAGAGAATTATTCATCGCATTCTCTGAGGGAAAAGTCGATTATTCCCAATAAGTCACAGAGTTGTTGTCCTTTCTTTCGGCGGCATGGAACGGGACCCTCGGCAATGTCGATTTTATGTCATATGCTTTGGTTTTTTCCTTTGTGGCGGCCGGCAGGGCGACAGCTGAGCGGCTCTGACGCGGGGACATTACACAACAGACACTCTGGGTGACAAATGTATCAAGCAGCAGCTCATATTAAAGACGCAGCTTTAAACATCTCCTTCCTCTGCAGGCCTCTTGTATTAACAATAAAGTGCCTTGGCGTGTGCGCACGTGGCTCCACTTTTCGGTGACTTTGTCTCCTCTGAGTGGGATCTTTTAAAATAAGGACATTCATTTAGCCGCAGGGTTGTGTTTATGAGATCGGCTCCCCGATGCATTCAGCTGATCTGCGCGCGGAGATCTCCTTCGCAGAGACGTGCACATGAGTGACACGCCACTGCGATCAGCTAAACTCATTTCTGCTCCGCCTCCCTCGAGGACAAACCCGGCTGTAGCTGAACGCTCCATGCTAGGCTAGGCGAACACACCAACAACAGTGGATTAGCCTCTTCTGTCTTTTAATTTTTAGGAGTAAAATGACTCAAAGTCACGCTGACCTTTCACGGGCAGCATCTCCGAGGAAACAGGATTGATGTTCCGCGGGCTGGGCGCCACGCCAGCTCGCTGGCCGCTGTTTTCCTACCATTAAACAAGAGTTATGCCACACTTCCCATTTAATCACAGGCTTTTTCACGGGCCGAGCTGAATGGGAGAGCCCGGCCGATGGGGCCCATTTGACAGATTACACCTGCAGTCATACTCAAAGGTAGCGTCAGCAGAGCTGGAGAAGAGCGCAACAATTCCACAAAATGCTCTATTCACCTTCACAGGAAATGAACAGCCAAGATCAGTGTTGGCAACTAGGCGGTAACGCAGGCTGATGTTTCACCGCCTGGCATCGGTGTTGCGACACTGGAAGCCATTATTTCTGTCGCCGTGGCGATATGTCTACCCCGACCCCAATCGATGGCAGGTTTTATATGCTGAGATGACTGAGGCCAAGTCTTTTCTCAAGGGCACTCTGGCAGCTCTGAGGGCAAACGCGTCCGTTTCACGGTCCGGCGGTCCGGCGCCACCACCGGGGAGCGTTTCCAGGCTGCAGAGGGACAAAGAGTGTAGCAGAGACATGTTTAAGACTCCATCATCGCCACCGACTTCCAGGAGGAGCAGAAGCAATTCGGCGCACGCAGGGAGACGGAGAGATCGAGAGACGCCCCGGCCAAGGTTGATCACATCTGTGAAATTAGAAATACTATCGGCCTAAATGGCCGCCCAGAGTGTTTGCTTTGGTAATTATGCAGCTCCTTCGTCCTCAGCTGATCCTTTTCCCCCGACGGGGCCGCGGCAGACATTGCGGGCCCGAATTTGTCAAAGGCGCAAAGAATTTAGACAAATCTCCCATGGCAACGAGAAGCCCACGCTCCATTTCATGCGCAGTTAAAGTCAGGTCGTCTAGAACGATGTGTCTGCGGGGTGTTAAAGGTTACATCCTGCGTGTGGCGCCGAGGTGTTAACCGGCTGAACGGGTCCACTATGACGCACCGCTCGCATCACGGTAACAGCAGGGGGCCTCACGGAACATTCCTCCGCCGGTATGTCATTATATTAGATTTTATTCCACCATCGGAACTTGTTTGAAAACATCAAAGCATTTTTTTCTGCTTTTTACCTTTGAAATTCCAAGGCTTTGATGCTTCCTCGTTGCAGGTTTTCGCTGATAGGGCAGCTTTATGCACCGACTTCTCAACCCGGTAGGCACCGAACATCCCATTCAGAGGAGGAAATTGAATATTGAATTCGGCTCGATGCCTATCAGAACGCTCGTGCACGTGCACGAGCCGCCGCTTTGCCGCTTTCTCTCTTTGCAACAATGTAAAGGATGCGAGTTTGAGGAAGCCTAACAGCAGCTCTCCAGAAAAGCTTTGGGAAACATCTACGAGCGTTTTCTTGCGCCCAACAGCTCTTGTTGATGATGGAAAGTATTTAGAAAGGTCCAACAAAAGCTGCAGCCAAGGAGATGTTCTCATACCTGACTTAACCAAGTGTGAAATAGCTTTGGCTAAGTAAGGAGGCGACCATTAATACTGATAAAAAAATTAAAAAAAAAGGCTCTGAGCTCTCAAGGTGGAGTGTGAGTTCCTTCCAAGAAAGTGATTTATGTCACCTTCACCAGGTATATGACACAAAACCGCCAGCATGTCTGAAAATACACACGCTTGGGAGACGTAGCCTTGAAAGTTGCTCTTGCGGTGTAGAAGAACTTTAAGGTCACTTCCTTTAACCTCACTGACTCCAGTGGCGCAGTTTTTAAATCAACTAATGTTTTGCTTCTTTGGCATCATGAATGTTGGTGTAAATGGAGGACGGAGTTACGTTTTTACTTCAGCCTCAGAGCTAGTAGCCAAAAAGATCTGCAACTGTTAACTTGCCCAAACCTTGAGCAGTGTGGTTCCGACTAAAAGGCAGCTCGATTATATTCTCTCGTATCCTCCGCTGCCCGTCAGCTCCCGCTCTCCACGTCGCTCATGCTACGTAGTAAAAACCTGCTTCAGAATTCCTTCCATGCATCATTATCGTGCCATGAGATCTGTTGAGGCTTTTGTCACTTTGTTAATTGGGCGAATCAGCGTGCGGTACATGCACAAAGATGTGCTGTATTAGCCTAATCAGGTCTCGAGAGGCTAGAGAACATCAGCATAAGGCCCTTTTCAAGTGGTTAATAAGGAACTCGGGTGATATCATGCTATAGCGCTATCACATGCTAACAGCTAACGCAGCACTCATCTGCATTCCGAGTGCAGATGTATCTGTGAATGCTAAGGAAGTGATATGTGCAAATGAATTTAGCGCTGTTGCTGCCTGTGTTTGTTTTGTCCAGAAGCTTTAGCTTAACCTGATCCTGATTTACACACATTAAATATGTAGACTGAGGGTTGTAACAGGAAGCCAGGCCAACAGTCGCGTGGAAACGCCTTTCCACACTTCACAGTATGAGCCCGTGCGCTGAATCATGATTTACTGGTTCAGTCCTGAAGCGAATGCAAACAGCAGCCTATAAACAACCAAACTTAATTACCAGTACATTTTCAGTTAAGCACTCTCAATTAATGGCTACCCGTGTAAAGGCTCTGTCTCCCCTCATCTTTCACCCCTCATCATCTCATTTAGCACAGGGTGACATAGAAGGGCACCGCGGCGGCGTCTTTCTTTTAATGCTAATTTCAGAGAAACTAGTTCCTCGCTGCAAAACCTCCCAATAAAATAACCTTTTCTGTTGCTGTATTTATCTATTTTTACACTTCTTCTTAACGTTTGGTCCTTCCTGAGGCAAAGTCAGGGCACAGCATGCTAAAAGGCAAAGCTAGCACAATAGTAAAAGCAGGTCTGTGTCTCAGAAAGCTTTCTCTGCCGTTCTAAGTGCTGGTTGTCGAGCGAGTCCTCACAGGAATGACAAAATTCAGCACCACGGACAGCGAAAGGCCACGGACAATTCAAGAGCACGCTGCAGGAGGGAACACTTACCGGCTCACCCTGTCTGCTTCGCTGTTTAGAATACCAATGTCCTCCTTCCAAACCCAGATGGAAGCAGCCCGTTAGGTCTAAAGTCTCTGATGGAGTTTAAATGTGTCGATAATCAACGTAACCACATCTATGAAAAGCATGTAAACGTACGCGTTGTAAGACGAGACGAGACCACTTCACCATTTTGAAGCTTGGCAGAGGAGATCGTTCAACTTCCAGGTGAACTTTTCCCCTTTGCTGACGCGACTCAGATGCTGGAGGCTCAGGCTCGCTCAAACTGACAAAACACTGGTTTGTCAAAAGGCAGAATGGGAAATCACCGCCCCCACCACTTAACCGCAGTCGTGATATAGAGACAAACACATGAATGCTCGGTAGCGCTTGCAGTAAAACGCGAATATGGCCGCCGCTCTGGTCACTTTGCCGTCTGCCTGCTGGTCGGTGCCTGACCCTTGCATATGCAGCTGTCTCATCCATGCATCCCAGCAACAACTAGTCTCAGCACCAGCTGCTTTGTGATGTAAAGGCCAACAGACACGTGCACAAACACGTGTTGATGGATGCAGAGCCTCTCTTTTTAACACCATATTCATATTCTCACACTAGTATCTGCTGAGAATGAACAGGCCACGTAATCTCCACGAGTAAATGGGTACATTTTAGCATCAGAATAGTGAGATTTCATGCAACTAGGACATCTTCTACGTCAGCTCATTGTTTCTTCATTCATGCCCTCGGCCCTCTTCTCTCCCTGATAGCACTCCAGAGCTCGCCGCCATTGTGCTGAGCTCGCCTCTTTACTCATCACCCCCACAATGACGCGACAGCCCGCCACAACTCTGCTGCCCCCGTGTTCGTAACGGTGCATCATTAGTCTAATTGTGACGTGATGTGTAAGTTCCTAACTTGCGTTGCACATTTGCTGCATTGATTTGTTTTGCCCTTTTTTTGCCTGTTACACTGGTTGCCGTTCTGCCTACGTCCTGTTCCTACGTCTTTATAAAGGTGTAGGAACATTCAGTCACTGCAGATCAATCGCTAGCTCACAGAGGCCTGGAAATACTCTTTCATTAGCACACTTGCTGACATCATGAAATGGGTATCTATTAGAACCTTCATTAGCAACACAATGCTAGCACTTATTTACCTCCTGTTTTCCTGCTGTGAGCCAAATGTGGGCGATCTAATGACGCAGACCCGGACATTTACCTTATCTACAGCAATCCAGTGCACGCACGAGCTCGTCTGTACACGGCAGCGGGCTAGCATACGGATGGTGCCGGTCTATTGCTTTTCAAGGGGCAGCTGATTGACAGCTCTGCCACGGCAGCTATTCCCAGCATGTCAGCTTATTTGTCCATCGATAGTCGCGCTCACGCAGTTCCCAACGCTAAAGAATGAGCTGCTGGAGCCTGGATGTTTGAAGGTGGCAAAAAAAAAAAAAAACCAAAAAAACCAAAACACAAAATCAGTAGCCAACCAACAAACAGTATCTTTTATTTGTGCTGCATGCTGTTAGAGAAATAGAAACTGACACAATATTAACAGATAAAAGTCCTGAAATCAATTTCTGCCCTGAATTAGTGTCTATTTCAGCATTTCATCAGCGTTTTTCATATCATTTTGTCTAATGGGCGACGCTGAGCACCAGCTGAGTAATTAGTTTTCTTAGTAATGATCAGACGGTTCTTGTCAGAATCAAAAAAAATGGGAGAAGAAAAGAAATGCATTTCTTTCCATTCGCTCAAACCTTCGTCTCAATGTCCAGGTCAATGTTTAATAACCAACTTCTGTTTGACATAAAATGACAGAACTTGTGTCAAAATACAATTATTTTTCTTCCTCTTTCAGTATTTTCTTTAAAAGCCAGATGGATTAGGAACAGAAAAAACACGACAGATTTCGTCCCCTCCTTTATTTTGTCATTTATTCGTGTTTTTTTTTTCATTTCCTTGTATGACTCATCCTCTCTGCGGAGCTTGCCTATGTTCAAGGTTGAAGAGCAAACGCTTTTGTTCCGACACGTTTAGCTAAATGAATCAAATTCGGCTTCACGTTTCACTCATCCACTGAGCCGAATGAAGCTTCTCCTCTTTGATTTCATGTCTTTGCGGCGTCTAAACATGGAAACGCAGTGTTTCTCTCCTGTCTTGAGTCGACGCAGCGGCTGTAACGATTCCTCTCCGTCTCCACACCAACACCGTCCCGCAGTGTTTGAAGTAATCAGCCAACTGGTGGGTTGGATACCAATCATCCATGGATCCACTCTCCCCCAGCATGAAGGCACATATCAGCGATGGCTGACGCCACATATAGGGCACCATCTGCTCTGCATTTCATCTCATTTCTCCTACTCCAGGAGAGCAGCGCTAAAAAAAAATAACACATTTTTTCTATTCTCCGAGCTGACTCAATGTAGCGTCCACTCAATTTATTCATGGAAAAAATCACTCCACGCTGCCTCGTTGCTGCGGAGCTAGCTCTCTGAAACAGGTGGACGCGGTCCAAAATGCAGTCGTCGAGTCTGAAAACGGACACTCTTCCACGTCCTTCGAGAACATCTGCGAGTCGTGGACCTTGAAGACTTGAAGTGTGAGGTAGATTTAGCGATGTAGCGACACTGTTGCCTCGCTGGGCCTTGCAATTTCTGCAGCACAGATGAGCACAAATGGAGTTGAAGGTTTTAGGGATCATTTCCACCCGTCATCTGTTCACCGTCTGGCAGCCGTTGGCGGCGCTTCCAAAGCTCCACCTCAGGGCTGAAACAGCTCTCCCCGTCACTGAGCTGCACCCAAACAGAAAGAAAATGTTTGCACTCATCATCTTCTGTCTGGTTTTGACACAAGACTGTGCCGAATAAAGAGGCCTGTTCCATTTATTCCTGCTCTATGCCGAGAATACCCGATTATTCCTTCAACATTTAATCTGCAGTCTGTGATGTACGAAGAGAAGAGTGCCACCATCTGCACCATGACGGCAAAGCTTTCAGTTTTAATTTCAGTTGGATAAATGAACAAATGAAAAGCTGATTCTGGTAATCAGACCTCATTTCGTTCCCTGTCAGAGGCGGGTCTGTCTTCGCGGTCGGACAGCAACTGGTCTTATTCATGTTCCACCGTTCCCAACGATTAACAAAACGTATGGATCGTTCTCCCGTGAAAACAGCAGCTGAGTCCAGAACCACGGCCAGATCGATCTCCAGATGATGTCGCCGAATCGGCGGGTGTCTGTTGCTGTGTGGTTTTAGACCAAGTTTTGTCAAACGGCCTGGTAGCGCCGCGTCCGGCCTCTCTGGCGGGACCTGCAGCGTTGGGGATCGCTGCTCCTTGTGTGTCGCCCTGCTAGCGGCCTCTGCCTGGGATCCGCCGGGCCAGATCCCCGTTATGTTTCACAGGTCTGTCCCTCTGCAAAGATAAATGTTGTAAACACTGGTTTATGAATGAATAAATTCCCCGGCGCCGCCGCCACGCCGCGGCCCGTCATTAATAAACTGATTCATGGCGTAATCCACTCTCTCAAGTGTTCACAGCCCCTTTTTATACCCCGTATTTATGTTTGTTGTTATTTCAGTGAGTCAGCTGAAAGAGAGGGGAGATAAATCACATTTCCCCACTTTAATTTATGGAGCCAAGCGGGAGTTATACGAGCACATTTCCATCCCCGTAAACACCGCCGGAGACAGGCAGCCGAGAGTGACAAGACAGGGAAGTCCAGCGTCTTTCTCCTCAAACCCGCGAGGGGAGGAAGACGGCTGAGCTCATTACCTACCTTATCCTCCGTAACCATGGTGAAAAAAAGAGAGAGGTTTGCGCCAACGTTAGGAATATCATCCAGGGGGAGCGTCTTTCATCACTGTTTTACACCGTCATAAAAGTGAAGGCCGCTTTAGCTGGGCTGAGAGGGTTCTGTAGATAAGCAACATCAGTTTTCACAGCTGATTCCTGGTGCCAGTTTGTCGTCCTGTTGAGGCTCTTATTTTGAAAAAGAACTGTCATTTTCTCGCTCCAGATGTATACAACACAACGTCATTCCAGAGCGATCATAACGGTTGTTATAAATCAAACCTCAGTCTGTAATGACACCATGCTTCGGCGCTGAAGCCACGGGCCTCGCTGGGGGGATTGGTTCCACGCCATGTTTGGGAAAACACATTTTCCATCTATCTGACACCAAACACCTGCTCTTGGAGGACGAGCGAGCGGGAGCAGTGGGACTCCTGCTCACAGAGTGATTTAATATGCTAATGTTGACCCGCGGTCCAGGTCCGACAGGGCAGCCATCTGCTGGCCCAGCACAGAGAGGCTGGACGTGGAAAAACACCTCTGCGTCGGCTCTGGAATACCAGTCTTTCCACCGCGCTGCGCTTGTGATCCAGAGGATAACATTATGATTCTTTTAAAAAGAAGCATGTATTGATTAGACTGCACATTATTCCATGGTAAAGGCGCGTTCTTCCGGATCGGAATCCGTCTCCCTATCGATTCACTGCGGAGGACAAGGGCTGGAGCCAAAGCTCATTAGCTCAATGGAGGCAGCCTTGTTTACTTTATTGCTCTGTTTTGTGGCGCTGAAAAATGGGAATAAAACATTATATGTTCTTGACCCTTGTAGATGGTGTCGGAGAACAATATCCTCGGCCGTCAACAATTAATAATTCATGCTTTCCAGGCCCGCCACCAGCATCTGGAGAATATCTGATTACGGAACTTGAAAAGCATGCGGATGCACTCGGAGTTCATGCTGAATATTTTTCCATAAACAACAGGTTGATCTGCTATTTTTCCTCACAACAGAAGAACTGCCCTTGGAGTCTGTAAATAACCATCCGCTGTGTGTTGTTATTTAAACATGAGATGCAATTAGACGTGCACGATGTCTTAATCTGTCTCTGACCTCAGTTTCAGCACAGTAAAGGTTTCAAACCTGCAGGTTTCTGCCCGACCCGGCCCAGTGCTCACTGCTCTGCAGGCTCCGGTTGGGCTCACCAGTTCTTTCATTTCAGTGTCACTTCCACTGCTTTTAGTTTGGTTAAATTGATTTCCTGCACACGAAGGTCAGTTTTTTATATATTTGGAGCCCATCAAAAACTTCATGGGCCTTTGTTGTTGAAGCCGCTATAAAAGTTAATGAGCTGGCTAATGCTAATGCTGCCAAACAAGGAACCCATTTCCCATTTAAAAACCCAGTTCAAGGTGTGACACCACAGACCAAGAAGACCACACAGAACACAAATCTCTGTCGTTATTTCCTTTATAAACTGATAATTAACATCAGTCATGAGCATGAACCTGCTTTTTATGGAAGTTTTATGTGGACCAAATGAAATCTTGACCCTGCGGAAAACTAGGACGACTCTCGCCAATGTGGAGGAAGGAGCTGGTATAAAAATGAAAACCTCAGCACAATCGTCCAATCTTGGATCAAGAAAAACCATCACAGCAGCTGGAGTCAGGTCGACGGCGCCGATGTTGATTGCCAACTCTGCAGCCGAGCATAATCAGGCTTATTACCCGTGATTGCTTTTGTCTTCTGGACTCCAGCAAAGTGCCTACTGGGTTGAGATGAGGACGTAATCACAAGCGAACGTGAGCTAACAAGACGCCACAGGGCTAAAAGGCCTGAAATGCGATCATCGTAGAATCAGAACTAACACTGTGTGATGTAATGTTAGCGTCTAGGCTGTTTGCGCGACACGTTTTCCCTTTTTGGACTTGAGATTCAGTGTACCGGGGGGGGGGGTTGGGAGATGAATATTTACATTTGCTTTTAAGACAGTGAAGCAGACGGTCGCTAACTGTTTACAGGACAGCAAGTGGCAGAATTCCATTCGATGCTTTAGTTTAAATTACGGCTCTTCCTGTCATGGAAATCACAGCTGGGCTTTGGAATGACTGTTGGTGTGAAGTCAAAGCAGAGAGAACCACTACAGTAACTTTATATGAAAGAGTCTGCAAAAAAAAAAAAAAAACAGAAGGAAAATGTAATGTTTTCCATCTATTTTGCAACCAAAGAAAACCCTCTGCCCCTATTTTTCACATTGTGAAAGGCAGAAATAATGATTTCCTAGTTGGTATGCAGTTTTCTGCCTCTCTGGTGGAATGCTGATTCTTGGGAGAGCAGAGAAGCAGCGCTGGCTCCTTATTAAAAGGCAGCTCTGTTTTCACCATCTTATCAAATGCAGAAACAAAAACTACAAACAGACGCGGTGTAAGATTGTGTGGCTGAATGGTAAAGATCAGGTAAATAATTATCTTCCCCTGTCACCGTTTCCCTCGTTTGTAATGGAAAGCGCTTGAGAACCCCCGAGACCAGAGAACTCTGTTGTTTTTGTAAACACCCCCCCACACACACACACACACACACACACACACACCCCACACACACTCCTCCCTCACATCCCCGGGACATCCTGTGTCTCCATGACAGTAAAGCGCGTCTTGAATAAACCCAGTTATCGGAGAAGTTGGGTCTGATTGCGGCCTGGTTGAGTAGCTCCCACATCTCTGCTGGAAACCCCGAGTAACCGCAATAACTGTTTCCTGTTCTCAACATTCCAAATAACAGAACTTGTCATCCTTATAGCTTCATAGAAGTCAGATTCTACACTTCAACTCTGGTGCTGGTGCGTCATACAGCCCATCATGTATTTAAAGCTTCACACGTGGAGCCGACACAAGCAAACGGAACTCAAGGAAAAGACGCGAGGGAAACACAAAAGCTGGTAGTTTGGCTGGGAGGGAGCCAGTACCACAGAAATTGGCAGAAGAATTTGGCAGAACAGGATTTTTGTGCAACAGCTGACGATCTTAATGGGGTTCAGGTGTGGATTTGGAAACAAAAAGCTTCCCTTAAGGAAAGAAACCACATCTGACAGTTGGAAAGATGCTTCCAGAAGTTTTCTTCTTGTCAGGATTCCAAAGTGGAAGCTACACCAGAGTTTCACCGAACTTCTCTAATTTTAGCAGGAGTTCTTGACTTCTTTTTGCCTGTTTGTTGTTATTTATTTAGTCGTAAACGTACAGGATGATGAATGTCTCTGCGGCTGCTGTGGGGAAGTGATGAAACCTGTGTGGGGTCACAGTGTGGGAGTGTTGGGGTGTGAGAATACTGCAGAATTCACCGAAGCTGCTGGTTGTATAGAATTCATAACCACATGAAAATTGATGTCCTCGCTCTTCGATTTGCTTTGAAATGTCGGTGACAAGATTTACCATCTGCTGCACAGGTAGCATTTTTATTAGTGCTGCCTGAGTGATGTGTTGGTTCCCGCCTACAAACCCACACTATTATTATTTTTTCCTTTTTCTCAGATCAAATATTGTCATGCTGTCAACAGTTCCTTTTCCTCTTCTTTTTCGAATCTTTACGTAAAACCTGTGATCAGCAGTCTGAATGACTCTATGTCATCCTCGCTCTAGGTGGCGCCCTCACAGCTCACCTGTGCATCTTAGCATCATTTTATAGCTCCAAAGGGATTTTAATTTAAAAGATTTTCTGGACTTACCAACAGTGACAAATGTCAGAGATAATAAAACTGCCATTTTAGGTGCAGTTTCTATCCGCAGCAACAACTGCTGTTGTTTTTTTTTAGATGCAGATAAGCTAGCAGCTATTACAAACCCTTGGTCTTATTTATGGGTGGATGTTACGGCTAGATTGTGCAGACATTTACCAGTAAAGATGTCCAAACCTCCCCTGGGCGGCTTCTGCTGATATGATTCTCCACATTTCTCCTCTAAATCATCCAGAATGAACCTGCTGTGCGGCACGTGCGTGCTATTTTCTGCATTATAGCAGTATCGGAAAAAGCAATAACCGTCATTGATTCCTAACACAGTGTTTGCTTTGGCAGTAGGAAGCGAGGAAGCTACAGAGCACAATCCTGTCTTCTTCACAGCGTTCCCACTCATCTCTTTCTCGCCTCTATCCATGTGATTAATTGCTCCCAGATCCAGTAGTGGCAACAGTGTTTATGTCTCTCAGGCACTGAATCTATAGGTTTTCTCTCAGTTTCAAATGAATCGTCAGTCTGAGGAAAGTGCAAAGTCAGCATATTTGAGCATTGGTAAAGAATACAACTATAAGTAAAGTCTTCAGAGGTGGGCTTTCTACGGATCCATTTGTGGTTAGGCCTGTGTGGATGCTGCCTTCCGCCCGTCTCAATCTGTGCAAAGTTCAAAAACGGACTTTTTTGAAACCACTCTGGATTCGTCCAATTGTGCCGATGACCTTATCTCCCCGACAGGATGGCGAGGGATCGGATTGGCAGCGTACGGCCGCAACTGAGAGAATAACTACCTGTTAATAAATGATCTGTATTGGCAGCCTGGCGGAGCTCATCTGCGGCGCTGAGAGACGCCTCCAGGCCTGAATGGCTGTTATTCTCGTCTGAATTATTTCTCCTTGGCCATTGTCCCGTCGAGAGGAGCTTGTGCGATGAGTACTATCTGTGGCCTTAACACAAGATCGAAAGTCCTTCGATATTTACATAACAGCAAAATGCCCTGAGACGCTAGTAGAGTCTCCATATTTAAGATGTTTCAGAAACTTTCCTACTGAGGAGCAGCATCTCCATTCACCTCAGATTATACCTGGAATCTTTCATCTTTTTATTTTTTCTCGGCGTCCTTGAGGCTGGAAAAATCAATAATGCTAATGCTAATGCTTATGATAGAAATGTAATGCGAATGCAGATGGAAGGGAGATGCTGCACTGAATCACGCTGACGTGCACGACCTGAGGAAGCAGCATCAGGCTGGTTCATTTTGAAGATCCCCAAATCCGTGTGTGACAGTGCAGGAGAAACCCTCAGCGTGCACTAATATTGGTGAAGTGTCCTTAACAAATGGTTCATTCTGGGATGGATTATTGAGGAGGCTGTGGATTCTGGGTTTGAGAGCCGGGGGGATTTGGTGCAGAAGATGTGGCTGGACCATGGCTCAAGGAAATCTACATTTTAAGATGATCTGCTGTGAAAAAAACTTTTTACTGAAGCAAGAACCCGGTGAATTATCGACTCAATGATAGAGAATCTGGAGGAGGAGAAATAGCTGTCAGAAGGATGCCAGCCTGCCGAGGAGTGAGCCTTGGGGGACACCACCGCTACACAATGAAGTTTCAAAGAAAAATCCATTTAATTTACACAATAAAACAATTTTTCCATTTGTAAAACAACTTAAGTTTGTTAGAATGTTAACATGCTAATATTTATCCCACATGGAGCTAAATGAGAGCCAGATTCAGCCGTTTTGCTGTCCGTCAGGACTTCTGTGAGATGAGTGTCCTCATCCTTGGGTCCTGGAACTCACCTTGAGAACAATTCCTTATGTTCAGTTCAGCCCGGAGTCCCGGTTACCACAGACATCCATCACACCTCCCCGGACAAGCCTCCACCGTGACTGTTCATCTTCTCTTCTACTTGTTTCCCTCAGTTCTTCCATAAAGCAGCAGGAAATGATCCCCTTTGACACATTCTGGAAATACTGGCACCAATATGTTCACATCTTCAAAGGAAAATAAGTCGCAGATATCTGGAGGGGGAAACAATCTGCACCGTTTAATTTGTTTATGAGAGGGAAGCACCTCAGCTTCTGTCAAGAAGACATCAGAATGTCGCCTTGTCTCTGAAACACTCAGGCGTTGCAGATGAAGCTCAGTTCTGAGCACAAACCCACCATCCAGCCGCACATGCGCGCCGCTGTCGACCACCGTCCCAGGAACCCCAAACATTTTGTTTTTGTTTGTTTTTGTGTCCATGAATTGACATTATTAAATGATGCTTGTCAAAAAACACATCTGCAATCAGAAGCTCGCGGCCACTGCAGTGATCGGGGGGGTTAGTGGGTTTTTGAATCCTCGGGCAACTTCTGCTCCATCCGCGGCTCACTGGCGCCCCCGTGTGGTGAGGCTACGAACCTCCTGAGTTCAACCGATCACCTGAACGATATTGAATATAACATTTGTAGAGATAGATGCGTGTTTTCAACCGGCACAGACTCGTTTAATCCGAAAAAAAGCTAAAGGAACGTTTAAAAATACTTTAAACGTGCTTTTTTCCCCAGTCTTGTTGTGTCCCATTATCAACCGGGAGGAGGATTGGTTGGTTAATCTTGTGATTAATGCAAATCAGTAAATAATTCCTCTTATGCTGTGATTTCACGCGTCTGAAAGCCGTTTTGAATATGCAAAACACTTTAAATATGTAATCATGCTCTTCTCATTTGCTTGGAAAGCCTACATGGTGAATTCCAGCTGTGAACACACATACACACACACACACACACACACACGCACACACACGCACACACAGACACACACACACACACACACACACACACACACACACACACACACACACACACTTTTGCTGTGTTTACAGCAGGCAAACGCTGCCACTGGCAGCTCTTTCCCTCCTCCTGCTTGGACAGCTGTGTTAATATTCTGCAGTAAACCAAGAGGATGCGTCTCACATGAAGGGACGGAGACACTGCAGAGGCCTGTTTATCCACTTCTGTACAGCACTCTGGCTTTACTGGCCCTCACAAGGAGGTGACATCCTCACCCTCTTGAAATGAAGAGGAGACAAAAAATAGAAAAAAGAGATATGGGACAGAATGGGAAATTCCTCTCCCAGAAAAGGTCAACAAGTGACAGAAGCATCCAGATGGAGACACGATCGGACACGAAGCCACAGCAGCCAGGAGAAGAAGGAGAGAAGAGATTCCCAGAGTGTCCCGTCCAGAGGAAGAGTTTCCAGACAGCGACAAGACATGGCTGGACTCGGCTCCTCCAGGGGAACATTAAGAGTCACGTGTACTGTCGTAGTCAAAGATGTAGCTGTTCTGTTGGTGGACGGTTCCGTCCTCATGGTGGAAATAACATACGAGATTGAAAAAATACCGCAGTCAGTTTCCAGTTTATCCACATTTGAATCAACTCTAACATGATCTGCTGAGATGGATGGATCTGATGTCTGGATCTCGCCCCCACCGTATCACCTATGAGCACCGCAGGATTGGCTACCTTCCATCCCAGACCAGCAATCAGATGTCTGCCCCAGACGGCGGAGAGCCAGTGTTTCCAGTCACGGTGGGAGGCAGGAGCTTAGCGGAGCGTCGGGAGAACCGTTAAGCTGGTCCTCGCTAATGAAAAGGGCTGTTTAAGGGGGGGGG
>BJFM01002202.1:94777-118256 GCA_016586285.1 Arothron firmamentum | reverse complement strand
TGGGGGGGGGTGTGGGGGGGCACATTCCTGAGTCTCTGAGGCTAAGAGGAAATGATGTCACCCTTGCCCAGACTACTATGACGCATTAGCTTCAAACTGCGCTCTAATACCGGCTGACATTACACCCCTGGCTGTTAGAGCGTTTTCTCGGCGGTGCCATGGTAACAGCATGGACGACTCTGCGCTCGTGCCATTTTTTTTCTCTCAATCCAAAGCAAGCCAAGACTTGGAAGCTAATAGTCATGGGTACACAACCCAGGCGGAGAACCCCCAACAGCTGCACATCTCGGCGTCCCTCCCCCGGTCCTCGCGTCTCAGCCCAGGGACATTTGTGATAATTATCACTAATGTGTACATAATTTCCTTGCAACATCTCTGGGAGGCCATCAACACACCGGGTGTTACAAGCATCCTCATACATGCGCACCGCTCCTGATAGGCTAATGGTGTTTATAGACTCATCAGTCTGTGAGGAAAATGCACATGGAGCACGATTCCAGGGAAGTTATCGTTCCCTGATGATCAGCAGCAGCATTTTTACAGCACTTTCATGAATATTCATGCGCATTCCTGCAGAAATATGAACAAGAAATGATGAGTACCTTCCAGGAGGAGCCAGGCCTGCGCTCACAACAGCTTCTCACCGTCCATGTGCTCATGCAAGCTCTAAGAAGTCCGTTTCATTAACATCTGTATCGTATCTACCAAAGACTAGCAGCTCCGGAGGATCAGGGGCCAGGCCCTATTCGTCCAGCCTTGATAAGAGTGTGGAGCTACTCCCACTCCAGATCTGATCTCTGAGTGCCAAGCAGGGAATCTTCAAGGATCCTTTTGGTAGTCTTGGATGTGATTCACCTGCCTTCCAGATGTAATTTTCAACAGCATCTGCTCGACAACTGAACAGTGCTGATCAGACTCTGACCATATAGGGAGATGCTAACGTGTGTAGTTGAATTAAGCACGTTTCCGCCTATAAATCACATATGTTGGGTTACATGACTGAGTCCACGACTGCAACGTGCTGGAGCCTCGTGTGAATCCCTCCCAGGCTCCGGCCCCCTCGGGGGCCGTGCTTCTTCGGAAAACTGTGCAATTTCCGAGCTTTGGCGCCTCCTCTCCATTTCCACGGTCCTTGTTTCTGTGAAAAGCAGGGAGGATGTGGACAGATGAGTCATTACGCTCCCTCGCCAGTGGACGTGACCACCACTTGACTCTGGCAACCACCTCTGAGTTTTGTTTCTAAAGCAACCGCCGACCTTCAAAGTTCTGCTCACAGATGGGACCCACTGCGAAGCCTGCGATACTCTGTAATTGAATCAAACCAACCCTAATTTTCCGGAGTAATACCTGGCAGAGCAGCACGGATCATATAGCGCGCGCTCATACTCTACCTCCTGGAAAACAGTCTTTGTGATGATGATGATAATGGAGCCAGTTTACCAGGCATTAATGGGGAAAGTGGAGCCTGGATATAATTTACTGCACAAGATACATGACTATTACGTGTTTTGTTAATGACGGTGCCTAATTAAACAGGGAGGAAACAGCAGAATGGCTGATATTCCATAACTCTTCTTTCTACTTCAATGAGAAACCGAATTAAACAAATCAAATGTGAACGTGTAGACGGAGGCAGAAAACCATCACTGATCTGCTGAAAGCGTGCAGCATGAAAGATTGTGTAAATGCCACCAGAGCTATTTAAGAGGGGAAAAAAAGCACCTCACATTTGATTAGTGTTTTAGGTTGGAGCCAGAGAGGTAATTAAGAAGATTAGGGTGGATCACTGCTGGTTTTACCATAATGTGCTGCGGTAATTCAGGCTTGTCGCACGGCAACAGGTTCGTGTGGCTGAAAGCAAACAGCACCTCTTCCCCTCCTGTTTTTGTCTGTGAGAAACCCAAAGTAGCAGAGCTAAATCCTAAGACCCAACACAACTGGTGAGAGAAAGCATCTGGACGGCCACAATCATCCCCAACTTCTAGTTTCACCCCAAGACCCCGCTGGTCTCAGAGCTCTTGTTTTCCCACCAGAATGTCACATGACTGTGAACCTACAGCCAAAATGTCTGACAAAAAGAATGAAATGCCCTCCTCCTGAATTCAAATATTAAAGTCAGGAATGCCAGCCTGACTAAAAGGATCCCTTCAGCAGCAAAAGTTAAAAATGGAAGCACAACTTTGGCTGAACCAAAGATCCCGAATCACCAAAATAAAAGTCTGAATGTAAATATGTTTCCTTTTCTTTTTTTTCCCTCCCTTTGAGCAGAGATTCTGTGGCTTTCCATTCATTTTCTGTGGAGGAATGTCGAGCGACTACATGATTGTTTTTGCTTTGCAGCCGTGTATAATTAGGCTAAATGGTACTTGCACCCAGATTACTTTATGTGATGGTAAACAGCCGGGCTATAAAGGGAGTTAGCCCATAGTCTCAAGGCATATGTTGGGCTCTAACTGCTGTTGTAGACTGTGTATTCTTACCTGGCCACAGTGCTGGGTTATGATAATAAGTGTTTTTGTTTAGCTTTTTGACTAAATTACACAACATGGATCATGCTAAAGCTAAAATCCTGGCCTTAGCTACACATTTTGTTGCTTTTATGAACAATTCCTTTTCTCGCATTGATGCATTATCCTGGTATTTTTCCGCCAATGCTCCACTCATAGTTGCACTATGCTTGAACCCAGAGACACCCCCACCTCCTCACACCAGCACCCTCCCAGTGTAATTTGAGATATTTACAGAGGGTCAGCCATGCAGTATATAACACGTAGGCAGGAGCTCGCACTCAGATGGCGTGTTCCTCACACTGTGTTTATGCAGTAATCTAAAAGGGATTTGAAGTAAATTAAATTGTTTAACACACGTTGTGCACGTTTGTGCATACCACTCTGCCTTAAGTATAGGGTTATTGTAGTTCTGTATTCTTAGTGCGATAACACATGGAATGTGAAGAGAAAATTAGAAGTTTTAAATTCCAAACTTTAAATTTTTCAACTTTATAATAAGTTGATGGAAACTTCACATGAACTCAACTGAAACTAAAAGTAATTTCTACAGTATATGATTTGTGTGACAAATTAAAACACAGGGGAGGAGAGAAGACACCCACCCCCATTCAGTCCACACCACGGCTGTCTCCAAACTGTGGCCTGAGATCGGCACGCTGCCAGGCCTCCGCCATTCTCCCTGTCACCAAAGCTGAACTGTAAATATGGCTAAATATTGAACCACAACTTGGATCTGTAATGAGTGGGTCTGCGGCCGAGTTTGTTCCTTTGTAGAGGAAGAGATCTGAAATAGCAAAGAGCCGCTGAAATGGGCTCTGCGAAGGTCTGCATCTTAAACAGGTATGCGGGGTTTCCTGCCTGGCTGCCTTCAATGTCACCTTTGAGAGGCTGAAAACAAGGGCAGAGCTGGGGAAACGGCCACAAAGGGCCCTTTGAGCAGCAGAGCGCCTTTTCCCCATGCTGACCTCAATCTCCTTCACCCTCTGTGCTAGCTGCAGCACAGATATTCTGGCTTCAGGCAGGTGACGTGGGTGCAGGAACGCACACCTCCAAAGGGAAACACTGATCAGGGGCCTCCTGCAATTAGTCCACTGTTCACACGTCTGCACGTGCAAGCTAAAGTAAACTGAACTGCATTTGCACCGTCATCTCACCACACCCTAAACACCCCAGCCAGAAGAGGCCTCAGCGTTCCCTTAACGTGATGGCTAAAAGATGGAGCAAACATTATCATACAATGGAAAGTTCAGGGATCACTGCCAGCATTCGTTGCTGTTTTGGTTACAATCAGCAGAGAGGATTTAGCTTTCTAAACAGTGTCTGACATGATCGTATGCTATCCCGCGCTTTTTTTTTTTTTCTTCAGGAAATTTACTTAAGTTGCACGTCTAATGCAAGGAAAACTACGAGTATTCCTTCTGACTTTTACAAAGACTTTAATTCAACACAGAAAATAAGTTAAAAATTGCATTTTCCCCACAAATTCAGTTATCAAACTCAGGAAAAAAAAGACTGCGGAAATATTCTGAGGAAAGAGGAGGAAAATGTACACGTTTCCAACAAAAAAGGTAGAAATCTTTCAAAAATACAACTTCATTTAAACAATTTTTGTGGATTTTTTCTTTTTTTTTTTGTCCTTAAATGTGCAAAAAGTCAATTTTTTCCCCCCGTTGGACAAACCTCACCTATAATCACAGCTGGAGAAACTCCAGATCGTAGCCTGAAAGAAAAGCTTTGATTTAGGGGCAGAATAGCTGTAAATATCAGTCTAATGCAGTCGACCCTCCGGAGCAGCCTGCGAATGGAAGGATACACTCGAGGGCAAAGAAGAGCAAGAGTTGCACATAGGGGACATGTCTTCCAAGCAGAGCTGCAAACGCATCTGAGAGATCCTGGAGGAAATCGCTGGCTCCACCTCCTGCTCAAACATCTGGATTTTCAGCATTTCCGAACGTTTCGCTGCAGTCTGCTGCGTGTGTGAACAGAGAGCTGTCTCTGGAGAGAATATGATGTGATTGCTTACAACAGATCTGCTTCTCTGAGTACTTCAGATAATACAGTAAGTATGGATAGATCCAAGACCAGCCACCTTAAAACAAACAGTCCTTTCATCTCTAATGTAGAGATTCAAATGGTTGATTAGCACCAGTAGCCATTTAAGCAATTTTTCTTCAGTGATATTACAGTTAGGTCCACAGCAGCCGTTAGCACACTAGCTCGGTAAGCCTAACTACTAGCGGAGCTGCCAGTGCATAATAGTGACTGTTACTATGACGATGTTACAATTCAACTTGAAAAATGAGAAGAAGCCAAAGAACCAGTACCTAGTCGCGTTCACGTAAACCTGATCTGCGACTGTTTCTTTTATTTTTTGCCCCCCATCACTTTCTTTCGCCCTCCCCACTCTGTTTGACAGACAACTCTTTACTCCTTATTCTTTTAATGCAACGCAGCTGTTTGCAGCCGCCAAACGTCCAGGGCCCCGATACGCAAGACGACCAAAAAAAACCAACAGAGAGGAAAAAAAAGCAAATATCAAAAAACTAATTTCTAACAATAGTCGGAGAGTTCAAGGATCGATGAAGGACACTGCAATGTAACGTGTGCCGTTGGTGGTGGGCAGGCCTTCGTGGAGGTGAGTCAGTCGCCCCGGGTGCATGAAGCTCCAGCCCTTCCTGGGTGATTCTATGGAGCAGTTATACCTATGGAAACGACAACCCCCGCCCTAAAGAGAGAAGCAGAAACCTGGTTACTTCTGGTTTTCAAACACCTCGTAAGGTTTTGTCCGCTTGCGTACCTGAAAGTCTGTGTCTTTATTGTTGAGCGCAATGTTGATGGTGAAGGTGGAGGAGTCGTGATGGGGTCTCAAGTAGGCCTGTCTCTCAGGCGTGTATTTTACCACAAAGTTCATGATGGCGTATCCCTGCGGGGACACAGCGAGAACACGTGCAGTCGGGTTGTGACGGCGGGGGAGGGGGCATTAACCCTTCGTATCGCTCTTTGAGCTCCGGCCTCACCTTGGTGTAGTAGCCAGAGAAGACTTTTAACGTGACGGGAGAGATGAACTCGCGGATGAAGTGCAGCCACTCTTTGTTGAAGCCGATTTGCTTCATGTGAATATCGTCCGTCGGCACCGTCTCGTAGCCGCCAGCGATCCGCTTGTCCTGAGAGAAAAACACGCTATGTTGAGAGATCCACAAAGAATATGGCGCCGTCTCTGGTGTGTGTTAGCTCTTGTCTGCCAGCCTGAGGCTAATGATTCGAGCCCTTTCTCTTTTTTGGAGACTGAGCCGGTGCACTTTCAGGCTCCCAGCAAACCTTTTGATATCTTAATCATGCTTCCAATGACGTAAAGCAGACCACGAGAGGGAGACGGTGCACTTGCTAACTATTTAATAGCAGTATGTTGATTACAGACATATAGGGGACATATAGGTGTGCAACCCATACGTGTCCCAGTGCATGCAGGGCCTTAAATACAGTAGAGGAGTACAGTAGTTACGGCTTTGACATCTGGCTCAGATCTGACCCCAGTGAAAGGCTGAGAAAAACACATTAAGTTGCAGCCGATCCGGTCGTGACAGACCAACAAAGCGCCTTCTTTCACTAAAGGTTACGATGTGGGCTTGATTAATTACACTGACATATAAAACACACACGCAGAACAAACACCTAACCACTATCAAATAACCAGAGGCTTTGATTTTATGGTAACTGCTCAATTTGAACTTTTAAGACGTGGATGTTTCTCCCTTTTTTTGTTTCGGCGATCCGGAATAAATGATGGCAATTAGTTTACTTTGAAGGGTGGGGTGTCTAGAGTTGTTTTCAGACGGGCCGTTCGTGCGCAAATATTCCACATAACTTTACTTTAAAAATGATACAAAGTGTTTTGGCAGGTACTTCTGGAGGTCTATAGAGGAAGAAAAGTTAATATTAAAAAAGAAACAGATAAAGTTCCAGTCACTGTATTTAAGTTTTGCATCGTTTTAGCACTTTTGCTCATAAAGCTAAGGCAGTAAACATGCATACTAAAGATCTGTATGGCAGTTATTGCCAGCACTAGCACTGCTAACGTGTCCCATTAAAAGCGTGTGGTTCCATTTCAGATGTAGATTAACTACAAATGTAAATGTTGGCCCTCGCTGCTTTCCCCCCTCGCACTCAAGAAATTCTTCTGATCTTCCTATAACGTCTCCTGGCTCCAGGCCGCCTGACTCGGGGCCCTGCCCCCCTGCAGCCTGATTGGTTGCACATTGTGAGGAACCGATGGTAACGCAACACAAAGAGCTTTGGAGCGTCACTGACCTCGTGTTTGCCTCCAGACCACGAGCCGTAGTGTTCCATCTCCTCCACCAGTTCATCGCAAGCCTTTTGTGTGAACACTGGGAACCAGAATACATCTGGACAAGGCTGCAACACACACCCATACACGATCAGTCTTCTGAGATTTGGAATTAGCCATTTGGTTCCAGCTGTGGGGGCTGTAACTTAAACCAATGACATGCGAAAACCAGATGTTTGGCACGATTTCAGCTCTGTTATATCGCCGTCCATCTGAAGGTGCTGACACAAACCTCCTCCATGTAGTTCTCGGTGAAGATCCTCGTGTAGTTTTCGTGGATGTACTTCTCCTTCCAGTCCTGCAGAAATAAAGACCGTCACTTTCTGCTGACCTGCATACCTCTCTGAGCTAATCCCCCCCCCCCGCCGCCGCCTCCAGCGGGCAGGCACCGGCACGCCAGGCAGAGCAGAAAATCACAAAGCCTTATCAGCCAAACATCTCATCACACCGAGGTCATTATTTCAAAATTACCTCACATCTGCAACCCTTCCATTATCGTTAACAACCTGTACAGGTGGCTGCTGTTTATCTCAGCCATTTTTTGTGTAATAATGAGCAATAATGAGAAATCATAATGACTTACCACAGGGTTTTCAAATATCTGCCACAAGTCATTGTTATAATGAGAAATGTTATAATTGGCTGCGGAAACGAGCCTCCCGAACTCGTGGCTGTTTGTTATGTACATGAAGACTCCCTGCAGCAAACAGGAGAGACAAAGATCAGTCGCTTTCGCAAAACTTGGGACATTTTTTGCAGTGACTCGTGGAGAGAATCTCTAATGCATGCACATTCATGTAAATATGGGACCTGAGAGCAGAACGTGCCTGGACGGCATAACAACCGAAAAAAAAAAAAAAGTGGCAAACTATTTGCACAAAACTGAAAATATCTGTAATTATTCGGGCAGTGACACAATTTCATTCTTTTTCTTCCGACAAAACATTTAAAAAAACCAAAGAAGATGTGACAGAATTATGGATTAGTTTTACTTTCATGTAGCAGATCCTGTTTGGGGATTTAAAGCAGTTGAGCCGTTTTCAGGGGACGACTGCAGATTTGATGCAGATTAGGGATTGGCTGCTAACGCAGGCGCTGCAGAGGAAGACCGTCAGTGTGCAGGAATATGAGACAGGAACACTTTAGGAGGGGTCAAAGGGGCAATGGCCCAGAAGGCCAGGGAAGATTCTGGAGGGGGGAGGATAACCCAGATTAAATCTAAGTATCTAGAGTTAAAAGATAAAAGTATGTAGAGATTAAAGCAAACAACTGGTAACAATCAGTCAGAAAGGCAATTTAAAAAAAAAAAAAAAGAAATTTTCATCTTGGGCCAAGTCAGAAACTTGGTCTCAACTTACAATAATCGAGCAACTAACGGACAAAGTCTGCAAGGATTTTAGGAATGTGATGTCGAAGAAAATAAAAATGTGTCACTGCACAAATAATTAGAGTGACTGTGCGCTCAGTCTGGGGAGAGATAGAGACCTGATAAATAATCTCAGATTATTTATGGGGGGATTAGAGGGGGGGGATCAGTTTCTTCCGTTGAGAGTGAAGCGTGGGGAGGGTGACTGTGGAGGGGGGAGGACTCACTATCAGACTAGGCTCTGCAGAGAACAACAGCTCATGTGTGACAGATGAGCTGTCGGATTCCTGTAGGCTCCCCCCGATTCAGCTCTTCTTGTGAAGTTTGCCAATTTTTGGAGAGAAATGGAAAGAATTTCTGTGGAAGCCTAGTCTGAGATCAGTCGGCGTGTTTAGCGGGAGCAGCTGCTTACATCTTGGGGGGAGAGGGTGGGGATGGAATTTGGCTTTTCAGGGTAAAGCATCAGAACAGAGGACCTGCGTGTGGAGTGGCTCCTCCTCAGTAATACTCTTGTATAATAAACATAAATAAGATGACTTAGCATCTGTGTGTCAGACCTTCTGATGTCTCATCTGAAGATATAATGTACCTCATTACTGGATTATCTAGATAACCCCCCCAGAAAGAGGAACATTCCACACTCATAGCTTTATAATGTAAATCCATCCTGAGAGAGCAGTTTGTAAAAGCAGTTGGTAAAATCTGATAACAAGAACTTTAAGAACAAAAGTGAACCTTTGGGGGTCTGAGCATATGGAATGATTCCGGAGAAGGAGAGTCTTTTTCTCTTTGACTGGTCTAAAATAAAGGAGAAGCATCACGTAAATAAGATCACATGACTGGTTTGAAATCACACATATGACGTCACAAACATGGCAACTCAGGAGAGGAAAAACACGCCTGCGTGAGAAAGGAGCAAGGATCCCTCTGCAGCTGATGTCTTTGTGGGTTAGCGGCGGAGGAAGTGCATGCTGCCGAGGGGAGGGGGGAGGGGGGCAGACGAAAGCCAAGCAGACCAAAAGCACCGAGAGTTTGGATCAGGCATGCCAGCTGAACACAGACGTGTCAGTGACGTCACACAAGGGGAAAAAAAGCACGAAACCACAACTCGATACACTGTCCACGCTTGTCAGGACAGGAGAAAGTGGGGGATTATGGGAAACGTGGGGTGGAGAACTTCAGAGATACAGATCGACTGTGGACAGATGAGCCTCATGCCTCAGTGACAGACTTTATACTTGCCGGCCTGGTTTCCGCTGAGCTGTTGACTTCCAGTTAAAACTCATTGTATTTGCAAGCTAATGATACTGAAATAGTCCAAAATCCATTTATGGCTAAACTGGTTTAAATGGACTATTATTTCGACATTATCTGTGCTGGAATATTGATGATGAGGATCATCCTAGAGGATGATGGTGCACATTCTCACCATCTCTCTGGCGTTCCTACAGAAAGCCATGTCTGGGTCGAGTTTCTCCAGAACAAAGTAGTTCCGCTCGTTCAGCTCCTCCCTCAAAGCGCTGCCCTTGACGAGGTATACGTGTGCCATGTAAGGAATGTTCCACACTCCCCTAGAAACAGGAAGAAGGGTGAATTAGTGTGGCGAAGCATTACTTTGGTTGTAGAAGAGGCTTTTTATTCAGATGTGTTTATGGATCCACCAAATTGATGGGCCCTGGGCCCCATTTCCACCACAGGAAGGTAAATACTTCCTTGGGATTTTGATAAATGTCAGTGCTTTGGTTGGCCTTTTTAGGTTATTCTGAATTCCCGAGGGGGTGGGGCTATGTGCTGACGAAAGTGGAGCACCGCTGAGTTACAAGAAGTGGATGGACGACGAAGTCCAGGTTATTCTGAGCATCATCAGATTACCCAGATAAATCAGTTCACAGTAATAAAAATATGTTGGAAATGTGGGTGGAAAAGAGGCTAATGTTCCATTCACAGTTGCCATGGAAGTTAAACTCAATTTTCAGCTCCTTCATTTCAATCAGCTGTGCTAAATCTGGCTGGTAGACAAGCCAATTCTTTCTGAAATGCACAACTTCATAGACATGCTGGCATCTTCTCAACACAACATTGTGATGGTTAAAAAATGCTAATTCCTGTCCGTGCGTTCCCCTCGCTGCACCATTAACTTACACACGTTTCCTCTGCACGATGTCGATATAGTCTTCAGAGCGGGCATAATAACCGTCCGGGCTCAGGGCTCCCCAGAAGTTGGACCACAGCTTGCTATGTCGAGTGACAAGGGGACCAATTATTTTTCTGCGGGGAAGACAGAGAGTTGTTGGCGCGGATAAAAGTTTGCCACAGCTCAAAGACAGTCGATGACCCTGCAAGCGTTTGACTGGTAAAAGCAGAAAGCTGCAGTGGGGAGAGCAAACCCTCCCCCAGATCACTGCCACATCACTGAGACTGTTTAAAATAAATGCATGTAGTGATCCAGGCCCGAAATTAAACTCGTTTGGGTTCTTATGAGTGTTCTAAGGCCTTGGACCAGTTCTGCTTCTTAGAATAAGCAAGAAATCCAGTAAGACGAGATTTTTCCACTGCTGCTCTTCAGGCTTACGAAACCAAACCACAAAGAAAGGGATTTTTTTCCTATATGAACTAAACTTGAGAAACTTAGAACTGAAGCATAAATCACAGCGTTGCATAATATGGATGCACTGCAACACTTTTGATTTGAGGGTTTCTCGGTTGAACCAGTTCTCCCACAGCTTCTCTGGCATCAAATTCTCACGGTGTCTTTGAATATCTTTGAATGCGCTTATATTCAGAAAACTGCAATGATATAAGAGGTTTCTTTAAATGCAGCAGTTGCAGATGGGACAATGGAGAACGTGCTTGTGTTTAGATAGTGTAGTGACGCTTTCAGTGTTTCCATGCAGCCAGGCAAGAACAGGAAGTCAACTTTTGCCCTAATTCGCTTTGACGTGTGTTGTTTTGCTTTTACCACTTGGCAGAGAAGGCAGAGAACCTCTGTTGAGACAGTTTCCAGGTCTGGCTTCTCCTCCTTACCTGTTCTGCTCAATGAGGAGCTTCAACGTCTGTGAGTTGGTGAGCATCACATCCGAGTCTAAGCTGAAGTAGAAGTCGCATGTGGCATCCTTGCGGCAAAGATCCCTAAAAGCGGGAAGCATCAACCTTAGATTTGCCCGTTAAAGATGGCAGAGTGAAATAAACATCTCAAGGCAGTAGAGGTGCCCCTACATGCCCATGTTCCTGGCCTCCCCTTGGCTCAAATTTTCTTCTGGTCCCACAATCTTGAAGTTGCTGAACGCATTCCGATATTCCTCCCAAAACTTCTGGATGTGCTTCTCGTGATAAACCTCCTGCAGAAGGAGCCCACGGTGAAGGCCCAGGACGTCACATGCACTGGAGTTTAACGCTAACTACAACTAACTGTCGGGGCTAACACTCACGTTGTTGTGGATGAAAACTTTCATCTTATCCTTGGGGTAATCCAGAGACAGTAGACGCTGGAAGAACTCAGGCAGGAACGGCGTGGGCTTTTCAATAAACACGGCCACCAGCACGCTTGGATACTCCTGTTTATGTTTGAGGAGACACAAATGAAAGTGTTTCAAACACAGCTGTTTTTCCATGGAACTTTGCTGCAAATACATCACTGACAATTCAGGCCAAACTTCAGCGGACTGTTAGCAAAACTGGAAACAATTAGCTTTTAGTTCCATTCGAAACAATGAGACAAATGGTCAGCGATCCAGTCATCTGTTTGTCGTTTAAATCCCGGGTTGCGTAAAGAAAATGAAATATGAGCAGACACCCATAGCTGATGTATACTAGGAGGAAGACTTTAGGCTGCCACGTGTGAATCTTTTTACAGGAACGACAGTAAAATTCGGAGAAGAGGAGAAAACAGACTTTCCCATGACAGTCCGGCCTCCAAACCACACAGCTGTGTCTGGACCGGCGCTCCGACTGACCAGTGCACAGTGACGGTCTGGACCGGGATGAAAAGGAACCTGCGCAGAAGCGTGCAATTATTGCGTTCCGCGCTGACCGTGTCTGAGGCTCAGGAACTGGGCCTGATGCATCTTTGTCAAGTGAGGTTAAACAATTACAGACGCGGCAGAGACAGACAAAACAAAGAGGGGAGTGGCCGGAAGAGCAGAGCCAAGAGTGTGTGTGTGCAGGAATCGACTGAATGGTTCAGTGCAAGACTTCAAAAGTACACAGAGTCCCGGAGAAGGCTTCCACTGACCTCAGATCCCATCCACATACTCCCAGCCTCAAACAAGTAGTGGCGCAGTGGAATTAACCACCTCCACTGTCCTTATTATCAACAACACTGTTTGTCCTGTATTGACCGAGGAAGGTCACGCAGAAAAAGCTTCTCTGCAGCTGGTTTCGGGCAGAATGAGCTCCAGTTGGAGTGCTGAGGTGCATTTATTCACGGCACAAAGGTGAACTTGAGGACTTCATGCTAGATGGAGACGTTTGTTACAAGCAACCTTGTATATGTGTATATTCATTTCAGAGTATTCTGTTAAAAGTAGCATGCGAACCTTTCTGAGCGTTCTGAACGCAGCTGCCCTCCCCGAAACGAGCTCTGGTGGCCACAACCGCACAGTTGGAACCATTTCCCCGTGCATTCCATTCCTCTATATGTCACCATCCTCGGCTACACTAAACTGTACGCTATAACATACTCTTGCGGCTAAAACCCATCGTGAGAATCCCGCTACAAGCCGAGCTGGTCAACTGTGACTCCCATTCAAACAAGCCCTTTTGGAAGCCATATCCTGCACCACTTCCTCTTTCCTGTATGCTCTCCTTGGCGCTTATGCACTTTTAAAAGGGTCCGAAGGGACTGGCAGGCAGGCTGTTTATTATTGCTGGCGAGACGACGTGTGCGTTACCAACCGCGTTGCTTATCTGTCGAAATAGGGCATGCTGGGCCTCGCTCCTCCTGTCTAGACAGAACCTGATGGATGGTTCACACTGGAAGGTCACTGCAATGTTTCATTCTTTCCAGTGTCCACGGAGATTGGTTTAAAAAAAAAAAAAACGCAGTCCCTGCAGCCGAGCACGGGCAGACAAAGGGCAAATGAAATAAAAATGAGTCCATTTGAAGGCCTTACGTTCAGCCGAGCCAGGTCCAGAATATCTCTGTCGCAGAGGCTGCAGCCGTGTTCGTAGTTCCACATGTTGGGGACGTAGTTGCCCAAATAATTTAAGAAAATCTGAGGAGGACAAAAGGAAGCAAGTTAATGCTCAGACTTGATAAATGTCAACATTCTCAACATATCTGGGAGATATTGAGGGCCACAGTTGCTGCTGGTGTTGTCGTTTCTGTTCCGGTCTGTGTTTGGTCTGACAAAATGTTTACAATTTGGGGATTTAGGCTCAGATCGTGAAAAATGATTTTAAAAAAATGAAAGGTAATAAATGCAGGCAGGCAGGTCCAGATAGCACAGCGGCACCGTGTAAATAATTATCTCATCCGGGGTTTTCTTCCAGTTTTGGAAAGCCTCCGGGATGGGTGAGTCATTTTGGTGGATCCGGATCATTACCAAGGGAAATCAGAGGCCAGTGTCAGAACAAAAACAAAAGCAAGTGGACATGCGGATATCCTGCTCTTCAGAGAAATGTTTCTCAAGAAAAAGGCAGCAAAGATAAGGAATGAACATGAGAATAATTGAATTAGTTAGACCTCACTGCTCCGTTTTATCCAGTCGTTCCAGGGAACACATTTTCTGAACATCTGAGCGCTCGTGCATTCAAATGAAATCTTTGTGAATACAATGTGAGCAACGGGTTGAAAAACTTCATTGTGAATGAAAAAGGATTTGTTCCAAAATGTCACTAATGTACCACAAGGGCATTCAGCGGCCCTGACCACACAGGTCCTTTACTCACTTTGGTGTTTCTGTTGCCATGGACGACCACCGGCAGAGAGTCGTGGGCTGTGTTCCGAACTCGTACGCGGTCCGTTCCAAACTTGAGCAGCACCTCGTCTGTTGAATATAGATCCAATGGCAAGATTGTGAATATAGGCCGGGTGCCATGACGACGGGTATCTGAAAATATGCATCTTTCTTAATGTGTGGGATCAAAGTGTAAAATCTAAAATCCTCACCAGCAGCACCATTCAGGGTCAGGAAGATCTGGCACTTGTGATCTAAACTCATGTTGAGGGTTTGCTGAAAGAGAACAGTCGACATCTGAGGTGACGTTTTCTCGAGAGTCGATGTTCCTGTTCCATGTGTAAAACAACAGGCTTACGCGCTGTAACGGGTCCAGATAGATTTTAGTGTAGAAGAGCTGGTCGTCGTCATTGTCGTGAAGGCTCCACTGGGAGACGAGTTGGTTTATGGGCGGAGCGTAGCCCATAAAACCTGCAGTAAAAAGGTCCCAGTCAGCACAAATAGATCTGGTGAACAAGGTCAAAATGTGAGAATAAAACACATTTGCTCTGATTGTTGGCGCTAATCCGGAGCGATAAAGCTGCAGACTATACGTTTTTAGTGTCAGGAGCGGCGTTTGGCAGCAGTGAGTCGCCCGTCCATTTCAAATTTAAACTCTCCTGGCAGCATCAACTCCACTTCTCTTTTCTCTCCCTCTGTTTTTCCTCCTTTCATGCTCAAGGACATCAACCATGGCAACAGATTGCAGGGTTTGGGTGTTGCTGCTGTGTGGCACTTTGTGTCCTATTATTTTAAAAACGGAAGAAACAGGTTTTGCACACTGGAACTGTGTAGGTGGGACTTCCGAATGGGGAACGTTCAAGAAAAAATAACTTTTGTTCTGCAAATAACAAGAAATAAAACAGAATTCAGCATCATGAAGTGTTTTTTGTCTGCAGTAAATTTAAGCAACCCTATGCGTTTATGGTGCAGGGGCCTGTTCTACAAATCATTCTAAATAGTTGCTGGAACACAATGAAAGCTGCAATTTCAAAAAATATAGTCCATTCTGAGGCCCAAGGCAAAGCCACTTGTCATGTTGTTGACAGAGAATGCTGAAAATCAGCCTGTAATCAGCCAGCGGTGGCCAGGCTCAAGGACCGGAGGTCAGGGCAGGACGATGACCACAGTGAAAGTAGTAATTCAATGTCCAACGCCTGTCCAGAGACCGCCAGCCTGGTTAAAACCGCCCTGATGGCGGAGGCTCGTTTGTGCCTGCGTGTCAGTCCGGCAGGGAGCACAGTGCCGTTGACGGCGGAACCCCGAAGACATCGCAAACAGGAGGGCTGGCTTGAGCTAATGTTGATGCTGATGCACAAACAAGACCATTCCTGCAGCAGTGCACCCAATAAGAGCAGCTAACCAGCTCGTGGATGTTCATTAGAGCACAAAAATGCTTTTAACCTCAATCTGACGGCTTCGGTGCGAGTCTGTGCCCTTTCGGAGGCTTCTAAGCTGTCCTTCACTGCAGCCTGATTGGCTGGTTCCATTGATAACTACAAAACAGTTTCATTGGAGACTTTATCCACATTTTCAGAATCTTTCCAAAAGACTTGAAAGTGATTCTGAGCGCTGATAATATTTATGCTTCACCTTCTGTCCAATTGGAAAGGAAAAGCTGAAAGGAGCCAATGCATATGGAAAACATACTCTTGTTTAACAGATGGAGTCGCAATAAAGGTCCAGCGGTTTTAGATCTTAAAGCTAACATCAGTCTGTTTTCGTTGAAACAACGATGACGAAGCTTTCGCTGAATTCCGTCTGGCCCTCAGAGGTCAGCACCTGACGGCGGAATGTGACTCGGTGCCAGAGGAAATGAGTTTCCAACAATTGGAGAAGCGGAGGTTGCAAAGCGTCAGCACACATTTCAGCATTCTGCTCATGTTTGGAGCCGTTGTGGAACCCACCGCCGGAGTTGAGGTAGCGTTTGCCGCTGCGGACCAAGGGGTACTTGTCGGCTAGCCGCTTGTCCGGCCATATCAGTCCCTCTGCCGCAAAGAGCACTTTGTGATTGGCCTGCTGGAACTTCCTGAGTATCTCTTCTGGCCCCCCAGCGAAGATTAGATCATAGCTGAAAGGGAGGGACGAAGATGGAATAGACAGATCGTTATCAGCGTTTTTTTCCCATATAAATATGGACACACAAGCTTCTTCACAGAGCTGCCATCTTTCATTTGACGCAGCTAGTGTACCGCAACACATTTCCTGTTTGCCACGTGAAGTTGGCGTCCTCGCTCACACAGACAGGAAGGAATTCCCAACATATACATGTGCAGGTGGTGACCTGTTGTTCCTAAAAGCAGAGATATTTTGGGATGTGGAAACGTCAGAGTAAGAGGGCCAGCTCTTCTTAGTTCTCCACTGGCGCCGTTTCCACAGTCTCACTAAGTATGAAACATTCCCACGTTTGACGTTGGGGATTTTTTTTCTTTAGCTACATCAGTCTAAACCAAGTCAGTCAGGCCTGAAATGAGGAGAGAGGTGGAAGCAGAGGAAGACCTTTTGTAGCACTGTGTCAACATCTGGCGGACACATGCTCCGACAAGGACCGTCTCTGTCTCGTCATCAGTCTGCAGTGTAAATTAGTCTTCGGTCTGTGGCAAACAGTAACGGACAGTCTTCAACTCTCCCTGGAGTGAGCGAGTTGAGAATTAAGATCTCAGCTACTTAGCACTAGAGTTTCAAAATGAAAGTCTGAAAAGCATTGTCAGCGTTTAAGTTTAAACTTGCAAAACCACAGCAGAGTTTCAATAGAAGGTGAAATTACCATAATAGTAAAAAAAAAAATAAAATAATGATGTCACTCCAAGGAAGTCCAAGTTAAATCCAGAAAATAAGAAACGACTATACGATTAGAGCGGATTTTACAGTTTAAAACAAAACATCGTGATCATTTTCTGCAAATAAATGCAATATATTTCATTTGTATTTCGAAGGCTGTCTCTGCTCTTCACAGGCTGAGACAGCAGCAACACAGTGCAACATACGTATCATTATTGTCAGGTGTGGAAAACCGTTATTATCTCGGGGGAACTTTCCTTTGCCTTTGAGAACTTATAATTCAGCTTCCAGCCCCTGAAAATGACTGTCTATAATAACGCCTTTCTGTGATTGACTAGCTCTTTAGCTTCAGCGAGGAGGCGTTTTCAAAATAGCCTTGGCAGTCTAATTGTAGAAATTAGTTCATTTCAGAATTATAGAGCTGTCTTGTATCGACCCGCTCTCGTTGGAAAGCGGAGTTATTCAAGTATCAGAGGGCACCTCAGAAGAGGAACGAATGTAGGCTTTGAAGAATGTCTTCACAGGATGAGTCGGACAATAGAAAAGATGCAGCATCCCTTCAGCTTCAAAACTGTTGCAAGATGAAAAAAACAGAAAGAGAAATGCCCAAAAAAAGTGGTTTTACCTATCCACGAAAAGGACCACGAGATCCTCCTGGTCAGCCAGAGCCTCCATGGCCTCCTTCAGTAGTCTGACTTTTTGCCCTCCGCCGATGGAGTGTCCGACATCGCCGCCTTTCCAAGCTTCTCCCATCCCCAAGACCTGCAACAGAACAAGATGAACCTTAAAAATATCCCACGGTGAAGCGTTAAAGCTCCTCACAAAACCAGACGGATCCACGTGTTCAGAAGTAAAGCAAAAAGCTGCTTGTGATGGCAAAAAAAAACCCCAAAAAACCCTGAGTCAGCGTAAACTGACGAATGGAAACTGTCCTTTAAATGAAACCGGGGCTGAATCATCCCCCAAAAACGACCCCGCCGACCATCAGCGCTCACTTCCTGCTGCAACCAACCTTCACTGAGTAGTTAAAGTAGCGTGCAGACTGCAGGAAGCGTTGGAAGCCGTCCGTTTCCTCGGTCGCCACGGTGAGGACCAGCAGCTTCTCTGAAAAACACACACAGAATGTTTGCTCGATGACAAACAAACAAACAGATTTGGATGCAGAATATAGCCAGAAATGTTGGCAGCTCCATTTACACTCAGATGCTTGAGATTATTTTTGTGTTTCCATGGCAGACATTTTTTGTTTTAATCAAGTTCACTGAAAGTTTGCTGGGCTGGATTTTACTAGATCTACTTGGACCTGCTGTGAGCTCCTGGTTAGTTACAGCAGGATGAGCGTTAGTTACAACAGCCATTAATTAAATTCTAATCTGGTCAATGATCAACGGAAATATTCCGTTTCATGTTATTTAAAAACAATCTTCTTTCTATTTGATTTAAAGTAAATTAAAGTTTCATCAAACCCCAACAAATCATTTATTAGATCCCAAAGTGCAGCTGTTACAGTTTGAAAAAAAAAAACGAGGAAGCGTCCTGGAACATAGCTAAACCTCATTTCCTGCTTAACAATCCTGTTGCCTTCTCAGCCTTCAGACCTTTGGAGGTCAGATGTTTCTGATCGTGCTCTACGTTCAGGGAGGTTCAGGTTGGCGTGGGCTGAAAGCCCCCAAAGCACAATAAAAAGCGGAGAACTCAGACGAATCTAGGATATGGATGTATTCATTCGGCCTTTCTGAGGGTGATGCACTGCCGACTGTGACTTTGTGGTGCGATTCTTCGCTTTCTGGCAGCGTTTTATAAGCTTAATCATTTCCTGGCAGCAGAATAAATCTCTCCGTGCACGTTCAGCTCAGTGGCTGATGTCCTGGCATTCACTCACCAGCTGGTTGATCACAAACACGTGGAAGACAAAACTCGTAATGGGGACATAAACAACGTTAATTAAAGTTTCAGACGCCCGTCCATGCTTTCATTTACTTTTTCAAGCGCACGTGAACGGAACATGCAGTCAAGCTTGAGCTTGTAAACAGGTTCAAGTGTGACACAGGATCGTTTTTCCTGTTGCGTTTGGAGCGGCTGTTCCAGCCATCGATGAGAGGCCGTCCGTGTTTTTGGCTCGACGGCAGAGAACAATCAGACGTAGCGCTGGGAAAAAGTGTGTCCCACATCTGGGCGACTCATTTACTGACCAGATCAGGGAAGAAATGAACACCTACGGGGAGCTTCTCGTCCTTCGGAAGGTTTGATTAGATCCCAGACACAGGTTCAGACAATCTCTCCAAGAATCCTGCTGCAATCGCCAAAAAAATGGCTGAAAACAAAAACTGTTTTTCTCTCCGTTCAGCCAAAACGTCTCAGCGATTTACAGCCGGGACTCTGTGAGGACATTTTGGAAAGGTCCGTGGAAATTCTGTCGTCTTCTGTGATTTTAGCCAGAAGGGATTTTCATATTCCTCAATGATTATTTTCTCTTTTTTCAATACTATCATCCTTGACATAACTGACATGACTCACTTTATATAAGCAGGAGAACATCCACTGTGCTCCATCTCATAACAGCCTCACTTTTTTCTGATTATCACTAAACTGTCAAAGAAAGGAGCAATCCCCCACAATGTACAGTGTACGTTGAGTACAACTGGCTATAGGATGGAGACACAAAAGATAAAAAAAAGAACTCCAGCTTCTTAAATGCCACCTTAGTTGGGAAAGTACTCGGAGGTCTTCTGGGAGACTGTGGAGCTTTACTGCTGAGGAGGTAATGGCTTTGCGGGGGGGGGACAGTCAGGCAACAGCAGCCCCGGTTACACCTCCATTCATGTTGTGCTGCAGGCTAGCAGCTGCACAAATGTTACAGAGGTGTTACGAGGGGTCGGAGCTGTTCCACCTCGGAGCCAGCAGCACAAATCACTTAACGACAGGAATAATAGGGCCAGGACATTTTATTCCTCAGCGCGGCCACACTCCTGCTTTCTGGACCGGTGTCGTTTAGTGCTGGTTTAAGGGGCAACGTCAGTGTCCTGCCTAATTAGCTTGTGGTTTAGAGACAACATTGGTTCATGTTTAGATGAATAATTCAGCCACGCTTGTCTAGACAGTGTCTCACTTGATGTTTGTTGTTTGTTGTACCCTTGGTATTTTCTTGTCATGCAGTTTACAGAAAGTTAATTATGTGAATGTTTTTCACCACTTTCTATTGCGAACTCCTGTTCTGGATGGGTGGAGGACAGATTAATGTTCACGAAGACCCCAATGAAGAAGGGAAAGTGGGCTGAAGCCCTCGCTGGGCTCTGGTCCTGCAGACTGTACCTGTCTAGTCAGAGTAAAAGCATCACGTCCATGTGAGATTTCAAGAACAGCCAAGTGGAGGAAAGGAATGTGGCTCAGGCAGGCAGAGATGCCAAGTCCCTTTAATGCCACACTGGCTTCGGCCCTGGGGTTAACGTTCACACACCACTGACCTGACGCAGTGGATGAGGCTAAGATGGCGTTAGCATTTTTTTTATAAGACCACAAACTGCTTTCTCCATTTTAGTCCTGCATGCAAAGACTGCTGATACTGTTCTCCAGGTAAAGGAGAGGACAATTATCCAACAGCCAGCATTCTTTAGGCCTTTAATCTCCACGTGCATGAAGCATGAACTCTGCTAGGGAGGAATTTCATTTTCCCTGTTCAGCTATCCTCAGCTAACCTGGCAGGAAGGTTTCTGAAGGTGGTTTGTTGGAGGAAAGAAAAAAATCCAAATGTAACTGCTGGCACATTCCTGGAATATGCTTCCTGGGCTGTGGGAGTTGACACAGCCTGACCACCTAAAGTAAAATAAATGGAAACAGCGGTGTCACCGGGTTCCAGTCAAACGTAGCGCATGAGGAGGGAAAATAGGCCAGTGGCACACTGGCCTGATTTTTCAGCTCTGCCAAAGGGAAAAGTGAGGTATTCTGGATCTGGCTCGTCTGGAAGATGATCCCTATAATCCACCAGGACAGTCAGTGATGGTTGATGGAGCAGTTCTGCCTGTAGTTCTCTGGTGTTATAAAACATACTTCTGGAATCTGTGAATACATGGCATGAAAGTGTTTCTGCACAGTTGGGATGGGAGAGTTCCCCAAAAACAACAACCTATGCTCGTCATCCACCCATGACTGTGTCAAAGTTAGCAAACCAATGTTGGCTAAAATCACAGTGGCAAAGAAAATCTGACAGAACTGGGATTTACTGAACATCTATGGAAAAGTGGGATGAAGCAGGGAGCAAACTCGGATCCAGGAGAGAGACTACGATCAAAATGTTGCAATGTGCTTTAAGTCAATGTTAGATGACATCTGTTTGGCCTCTGGGCCGCTTCTACAAAGATGGAGAGGGTGAGAAAGGAACAGAGCAGATTGGAGTCAGCAGGAAGACAAATATTTACTTGCTGTCGATAAACTGCCTGTTTGTTTGGATGGTTTAGTGAGAAATGCTCTTACTGTTCTGCAAACCCTGGGGATTATTCAGGAACCTGACCAAGGATTTATTTGCATGCGCAGGCTGTAAATTTCAGGCCTACAAACATGTTCAGAATGTTTGTGTTGCAGCATAAATGGAAGTAAATTTTGAACGGGTTTGGAATATAATAAGTAATATTCTCGGTATGTACAAAATACCTCAGGGAAATATTTGGCTCTGTGCTTCTAAATGCTTCAGCATGTTGATGGGGAAGTCTCTGCAGGCACATTGTGGCAGAAAAGCTAATTTTATATTTCACAAATCAGAACCACACATAGACATGAGGAATGTGGTGAAACCGCATGCAAACTGGGCGTGACCACCATGCCGGGGGCCAAAATTCCCACCTGAAGACAAAACTCCGCATTTGGTTCTGTTAATCTCACATCTACGAACATACCACAACATGAGATAATGCGTGTGTGTGCAGCAGTTAGCACTGGCTAGCACGGTCACTGGACTCCAGCTCTGGACCCGTCCGTGCAGAGTTAGTGTTCTCCCCAGGGCCGCATCGGTCGATTGTCGTCAGGAGACCCGACCAGAAGTTGCTGGTGAGTGGTGTGTGTGCCCTGAAGTGGACTGGTGCCAGTATATTCATGAAACTGGAGCTAAACTTAGTGAACTTGCTGTCTGGCAGCTGGGGAGGAAGAGTCACATTAACAGATGACATCTTCACAGCCGGATAATCAGCTGCTTTCTAGAATGTTAAATTAGCATCAGAGGACAGTTCCAACGGGTGGACACGTGAGACTGAAGTTCCCCAGGCCACTTGGACGTTCACGAGCATTTCATTGTGGCAGCAGAAGGATAACAGATCAAACACATCTGTGTCTGCTTTGTGTGTTCCATTTCGTCGGGCAGATCTACTATTTATGATTTTACAAAATTCCACCCCTGAGCTCACAAATGTTGGCATTTAGATCTAGTTTTGGTCAAAAGTAGCAGGTTTCGAGGACCCAGGGTGAGGATCTACCTGCAGGGAAATCCAAAAATCCAGGACCTGGATTGTTCTTTAACAGGTCAGACTTTCTGGAGAGAACCTCCAGCCATTGAAGCAGCCATTCAGCAGCACCCTGTTGCAGCCTTGTCCCAGGAAAACACTATTTAACAAAAGAGGCTTCGTTCAACGTGAAGCTTACCAACAAAAACAGAGCTAATTAGCTAGCATGTTGAGAGGAAAAAATTCCCCAGTAAAACAGTTCCGCAGGGACTTTGCAGAACTGGACCGGTTCAATCCGCTCCGTCTGCCCACAGGCATGATGTCACCAGCAATGAGTCAGGAGACAATTTTGCTGTCTCGTCGCGTCGATTTGATTTAATGTATAAACTCATTTTAAACCCCAAAACCCACTACAAAGAAGAAAAGACTACTGGATTTGGCAGATGTGGTAGACTTGCTTGGGTACGAGGGCAAGCCTTTAAATGCCTCGTGGTTTAGAACGCACACACTTCCTGTCGACATGTTGGACTTAGGTTAAACGTCCAACCGAGCCGTCGCATTTCTGGCAAAAAATACAGCATAACCAGCCCGAATGGATCCGGTGACACAGTTCTAAGCCATGATTCTAGTTGCTAGCTGCCAAAAGGGAGGAAAGAGGTGGAGAAGAAGACTCTTCTCCATTGTAAAGCGGAAGGTATGTCCGGCTGCAGCAGGCGTGCTCTGTCCCGGATGACACACCGCTAATGTCTGGGGAAAGAGTGAGGATGAGTAGTGATCTAATCTCCCACAGGCTAACCCAGATTGTCTCTACTGTCTTTTTGTTGTCATTTAATCTGTTAGATAAGTCAGAATAGTCTTTTGTGTTACTCCTCTGCAGACGCCTGTGCACCTGTGTGCGTCTTTGGTGGGACTGAGATAATATGACTTTAACCAGCTATTTCATTTCCTTGTAACTGTGCTTATATAAGGAAACATCTGTTAATAATTAGTTACACCTCTGTTGACTGGGAAAATATTATTATAACAGCAATGTTTTGTCAATGCTTTGTCACGCAGTCAAATAGTAAAAGGCTCCTTTCAAACGACTCGTGTGTGGTGTGTGTGTGTGTGTG